>BGPR01005291.1:66568-79318 GCA_013235015.1 Araneus ventricosus
TGGTAAATGGGTTCAAGGGAACGGCCGAGAAGACACCTGCGAAGAAGCCGAAATCGGACAAAACAATTCCTCTATTGCCACCACCGACCACACCTAAGAGGTCTTATCCAACGCCAAACATTCCTCCTAGAATGAGTTTGCACTCCCCCGCCCGTAGGACGAGAAGTGATCCTGGAAGTCCTGACCAGCCTTCGAGAATACCAAGACCTATATCGTCTGCTAATCGATCGAGCATCCCTGTCCCAAACAACAAAGGAGCACCAAAGGCTCTCAGAAGTCCCAAAATCAACGTCTCCAAAAAGTTCAACACAGAAATTTCGAAATCTAATCCGTCACTTATTCAGTCGGAAGTCAGCACTGATGAATCCATAATTTCTCAGAAGTCTTCAGATCTTCCTACGGAAGTTGATTTAAACATGGATGCAACGGAAATTTTAGAAAGTAAAGTTGACAGTGAACCTCTCATATCTGATGAGCAGCAGACTGACTTTGCAGATTTCACGGATAAAATCGAAAAAGAACAGTTGACGAATGGTACTCATACTTTGTTCGAAGAAGAAGTAGATGAAGACGAAGTGGACTTAGTCTCGAGTTCCTCAAGTGGATCGAAAGAAATGATAGTGGAGGATTGTATAACAAATCCTTTCTGCCAGGACGATAAGAACCCATTCAGGGTTAATGGAGAAAGCAAAAATCCTTTTATAACGAGCAGCAATCCCTTTGAAGAATATCCATCCGAAAGCACCCCTGCCTTGCAACCCAAAGCTCAGATATCCGCTGCTGTGAAAGCTCCACCCATTCCAGAACGGTAAGCAGTCATTTAATCTCTAGATACTCGTATAAAAAGTTTTAAGTTCTTAATTAACTTACAGACAACCTGACAGATTTCAATGAAATCATATTAAGACTAAAGTAAAGCATAGCGACTAATCCTATGATAAACATAAATATTTGTTTGAATACTCAAGATGCTTAATTTTGGTTACATATGATAAAGACTTTTAACTTGTAGCATATAACTTGATTTTCAAAGCATTAAAATTCAAAGCAAAAAGATGAGAAACGGAATTGTACTTCGAAATTCTGACATAAAATATTTCTTCCATTGTAATTTTTCTTTCATGAAGAAAGTGAGATATTAATTCATTTTTGGTGATAATACTACAAAATAAGGCTGAGAGAGCTTTTTTTTTATTTTATGGTTAAATATTAAAAAGTTTATTTAACTTTCAATAGGAATATAAAAGTTTTGCAGTACATAAATACAGCACTCTTTTAAATCAACAAATTTCGTGAATGAATGCAAGGAAGAAAATTTACTCCCTCTTTTATAACAATTTCCGTATTTTTACTGATTTTTCTATATTTCATTGTGTAGGTTTTAATACCTTGGTACTGAAGGGTTAATTCTAATAATTTTATTTCTTTTATATCAACTTCCGTGTTTTTATTATTTTTTTATAATTCATTAGATTTTAATAATATGGTACTGATGAATTAATTTAAAATTCTTAAAATCTGTTCTCTGTAAATCTCTATTATCTTTTATTTCATATGGCAGAGGTTTTCTTATCAGAAAACGAATTTCAACTTTAAGCATTAATCATCAAGTAAATACTTCTGGAGTGAAAAATGGGAAGCAAATTTTTGTAAGTCAAATCAAAAGCATAAAGCTAAAATACATAACCAAACTTTATCTCTCATCTCCTCAAACTGGTCATAGATGGCAGCACGAGTAATCGTTTTTGACAGCACTTTTTGTAGATGGTAGCTCATTATGATTGTTTCCAGCTGTCGCTAATAGATGGCGACATCATCCCTTCGCTCCAATGGCGTTTGATTCGTTGTTTCTCACGGTAAGGCGCAGCTGGCTGTCCAGGTAAAAAGAAGAAAAGTTGCGTTCTGTTGCACATAGATCGCAGCACCAGCGCCGAGGACAAAGCTCAGCGGGAGTTCTCGTTTTCCACCTGGCTATCTATCAAGTTCTCCTTTTCTTCTTACCTGCAGGAACAGTCACAACACGATGTTAATGACTGCTCTGCCGCCGTCAGGGATGACATTGGAATTTGCAAATGGCAACTAAATTATCTGCTCCGCTTTGTACGGGGAGGGGTCAACGGAGGCACCTGCGCTGCGATGGATCACGTGACAACCCCTTTATGTTTAACTTGCATCGCCGCTTATTACACGAAATAGCCGTTGGCTGATGTAGCAAAAATTTGAAATAACAAAAAGAAAGAGATGAAGACTAAATAACCAATTGTATCGGGAGTCTCAAATCGGAGAACAAAAGAAGCGAAGTTTTTCCAACTGTCTTTTATTCATATATATATATTTTTTAATCCGTGAGTGCAGTAATACTAAAATATTTTAAATAACGGCTAGTTGTTGTAGTTTAGAAATCAAATTAAAATGTCCATGATGTTTTAAAAAGTACATTATGCTTTAAGTTTCAAAATATTTGTATTTCATGATTGTATGAAGGGAAGGGGTGGCGCCAGAGTCCAGGGCCCCCCGGTCGGGGAGGCAGGGGGCCCCCCCCCCTGTCGGCGAAAATTTTTGTACCGGGTATTCAACTGTAGTTGATAAATAATAATCTGGCGAAAATTTGAGACCAATTTCATTACACTCGTCCCCCCCCGTCGGGCAAACTCTAGCGCCATTCCTGATGAAAGGGAAATGAATTGGCCCAAAAGCAATTGCGTCTGTCACGTTAAAGATTAGATTATATTTCAAAATATATTTAATATTTCAAAAGTAGTTTGAATTGCTTTCGGGTCAACGAATCATAAGTTCAAACATGTAACGCCGGTAGATGAATACATTAAATACAACTTAATAGAATTCATGCATCATAAAAGTGTTGCATTTATGGCATTGCTTATTCTAGACAATACAGATCCATTGATAAAAATTGTAACAACTTGACGGATGGGGGGGGGGGGGGGCGAAATTTATCATATCACCTAAACAAGGCTTCAGCAGATGAACACTTGTTGATTTCTTTATTTTATTATACAGTTTACTGGAAAATGTAAAACTTTCACTTCTGACAAAGATTTAAAGTAATAATTGAAATTGATTTCCAGAGAAGATCATTCACCTTTTTGATAAGACATGTAGTGAAACCCGAATCAATCCCTAGAAATTTTATCACTGAGAACTAACAAGTTATTAAAAAACAAAGCTAAAGAACATAGAATAGATATTTTTTGTACACTTTTATTTAACTTCACTTGTTTCATGTTTGTAAAAATAGAACTTTGTAATCATGTTTGTAAAAATGGAATTTTGTAATCATGTTTGTAAAAATCATCATTAATCTGTTTGATAATTAAGTAATCATTAATCTATTATTAATTAATTCTATTATTAATTAATATTAAAGGATTAATTTATTAAATCTATTATTAATTAATTATTATTAATTATCGGAATTAATTATTATTATTAATAATAATAATAATTAATATTAAAGGAATGATTAATCTATTATTAATTAATCTATTATTAATCTGTAATTAATTTGAAAATTGGCTGTTAATAATTAAGTAATAATTAATCAGGTTTGTAAAAATGGAATTTTCGATTTTTTCACTCACTTCCTGATGTGCTGGAGTTTTGAAATTTGGTACATTTATGTTTTCTCAATGATAAAACACTATATTTAAATATTTTCAGAACTTAATGATCAAATTAAATTTTGACCAATAACTTGAATTCAATTTGGGAAGAAATTGAATTCAAGTTTCAATAAAATTTATAATAACGAATAAAAAATTAAAATCTAAAAAACAGAATATAAAATTAAAGAAATTTCTACCCTTTAAACAATACCCTTTACACAAAAATGTGTGGTTTTAAAAATTGATTTTATTAAATGTTTTCATCAAATATTTTACTTTTGTCTAAGAGGGTAAAATTAAATTCTCTCGGAAATGTTCCAGCAATGAAATAATCTACAAACTTCGTAGAGACTAATAAAATATACTAGCGAACAAAAAGAAAACCTTAAAAAAAATGAGTTTTCTTAACTACGATATTAGATTTTTATCAGATGAATTAGAATTTTGTTATCAAGAATCTGTAATATTATGTGGCGTATTATGCAATTAATATGCAGCCTTATTCCTAGTGAACTCCTGTGAGAATTAAGCAAAAGTAAATAATATACAAACACTCATTATCTGAATCGACAAAAAAAAGGTTTTAAATTGTATTCTATTTCGCCAACGGTTCAGAATCAAAGCTAAACAGAAGATTAAACTATTAATTGAATCGTGATCTAAATTAATGAAAAACAACATAAGGACAGATTGCTTCGATTGAGTCTTTAATTTTTTTCTCCAAACTGGTTAAATGCATGATAATGTTAGTATGAAAGTGCTTGGAATGTTATTGATTTTTTTTCAAGGTAAAATAATTTTTATCCTGACTTACTAAGTTATTTCTGATGATAGAGATACGTTGAGTATATCACTGTGTCCGTAGAATGAGGAATATAAATCTAGTATTTTTCCTCTTCTCTACTACCTTAATCAAAGTGGTTACCACTTCAGTTTTTCGCTTGATAACAGAAAGGCCGTTCAGCATAGGTTGTATATCACAAGATAAAACTTCATCTTAGCAGCAAATCGACGTTTTATTACCGTTTAAGTCCACGGTGTCCTTCATTTTTAATGGTAATTTTAGCTCACTTCATCAAATTGTTTGTTTATGGGAGTTAATTATGAATATGTAAAATGAAATTAGTTTTAAAGTAGTTCAACTGGAAAAAATTAGAAAAGTGTGTTTTAGCATAAGAGTTTTTTCAATATAAACTTCTCTACAGCTCAATTTTGTTTACCGAATTATTATTTTGTTTCTCCTCCAAAGTCAAAAATATGAGGCAGTTTTTGGCTGGAAAATCCTGGAGTTTAGAAAGTTTATCAGTCATGCCATATAATTAAGTAAGACAATATCATTCTTTTAAAACTCAAATTTTTCTTCAGCATTGGTGTCATTTGGTTTTTATTTCTATTATCATACCTTCATAATTAGCGGTTTTCCTCATTTATTTTCTGTATAAATGAACGAAAAGACAGGTTTCATGTGGAGGACAACCTAAAAGTTGTCATTTATTAAAATCCCAGCCTAGTTTTACGAAATTGATTGCCATTCGACAAGGTCAAATATCATGTTGATCGACGCATTTCCTCATTTGTCTGCTCTTGAAGCTTTACTATTCATTTCTCTGAAAAATAATGCGTATAGTTAAATTAATCAAAAGAAGCCAGTTTTTAGAAGTTTTATCCTACGTCTATTAAAATTATTTCCTTGATAAACTTCGCGAAAAACGCATTAACGCCGTTTGAGATACCGAAAATTTTAAAAGTTGTTCTTAATTGAAATTTCATATCTATTTTCTATAAATTCTTGTAACACTAATTGGGAATCGATACCAGAACTAAATGAGAAGTTTCTATGAAACTATTTTATTAGCCATTTTTATCTTGGTGTAAAGTTACTTTAAATTTTATATTGAGTTGAATGTTCTAAAAAATGCATTCAAATGCCAATGTTTATTAACAATAACAGACCAAAATTTATATAAAATTAAAATTATATTTTGAATTGAAATCTTCCTCAAAAATTCATACAAATGTCTATTTTCCTAGAAACAACGATTCAAAAGATTTAGTATTATCTTGGACAAAGTTATTTTAAATTTTATATTGAGTTGAACGTTTTAAAAAATTCATTCAAATGCCAATATTTATTAATTAGATCATCAAAATTATATAATAACAGATCAAAATTTATATAAAATTAAGATTATATTCTGAATTGAAATCTTCCTCAAAAATTCATACAAATGTCTATTTTCGTTAGAAACGACAATTCAAAAGATTTAGTATTAAAAATTCGAAATATAGAAACAAAAATGACGCCAGGATTTCAACAGCTGCACTTGCTTCCTTTGAAGTTAGAACAAATTAAGTAACAAAGGGAGTTTGAGATTCAATAAAGCACTCGTATCCCTCCCTTCATTTCTTTTTCTTCTTTAATTCAGATTTGGATCATTATGGCTCAACGTATTACTTTTAAAAATAAAAAAATGTGAGATTAAATATATACTTAACTAAGCACGATAAAGCAAATATACTGAAATATTCATGTTGTTTCTAACGCATCCGAGTGTAATTTTAAAAAAGTGGTTCAAAATGTGAAAAAGAGCGATTTATAAGACAAATGTACAAGCTATTTAAAAAGGAAACGTAGAAGGAATAAGTTATAGCGAAAGTTTACTGTGGGATTTAGTAACAACCATCAAATGCGGAGTGATTTTTACTTTCTCGTATACGAAGTATACAAAGAGAAAGTATTGTAATCGTCAAAAAATTCGAACTCGAGATTTTGACGAATCTACACGGTTTAGACCTCCCTGAGTCCGAAAAACACAATTTTGGAATTGTCTGTCTGTGAACACGATAACTCGAAAACTGTTTAAGCTACGGGGATGAAATTTGGCATGTGGTCTTTAAACATAATTTGTAGCTTTCTATCAAATTTTGGACAAAATCCGTCAGCGGGAAGTCTGTCTGTATGTTCGAGGTCATGCGAACGCTATAACTCAAAAACTTGAAAAGCCAGATGGATAAAATTTTATACCCAGTTTTATCGTCATGAATGTAGGTCCGTATAAAATTTTGAGCCAGATCCATCGAAGGGTTGACTGTCTGTCGGTATATAAATTATTTACATTGAAAACTATCGCCCTCAAACATTAAAGTTTCCGTCGAGGATTAAGCTTAGTGCAGCCCATTCACGTGACGCCAGTCACATGGAGAACGTAACTGCGCATGTCATCTAACTGCACGCTGTCTAAAGCTGTGACGTGAGGTCAGGGTCTTCTGCAAGATGCGCAGTGGGTTCCAAAATTAAATTAACGTCACGCATTTGGCGTGCATCAGGTGAACGTTAGTTGACTCCATTATTGTCAGAAGTCACGTTATTGGTTCCTGATTCTTTTTAAATCCCTGTGGAATTTTCTAGTTGCATGATACCCATTTCATGTGCGACTCCTTTCCTCCCTTTATTTTCATTGAATCCAGCAAGTACATTATAAGTTCCTCTGCGACTGGAACTTTTTGATTAGTGGGATTCGACACCGATCCGTAATATCAATGTATGCTGTTTGTATCACATTCTGCGAGGCCGCGGTGGCCTAGTGATTAGGTGTGGTGCAAAAATACCCACTCTGGCCCGGCTTACCCAAGAAGGGTGTAAGGCCGGGGCCTTGCCGACCCAGCAGCAAGTGGAGGGCGGGATTTATTAGGAAATTGTTTAATGAAACACTTAATTAGTAGTTCAATAGACCTCTAAGAACAAATTTAAATTCCTCTTATAATATCATACATATCTGAAAAGGAAACTTTTATACCTTTTGGCAGTTATATGTATTAGTATGAGTTAATTATTAATACATATTAAAATATACAATTAATTATTTGTCAAATGCAATATTTTTGTACGAAGCTAGGTATACGCTATTTGACTGGACTTAGAAAGACTCAAGTAATGCCCTTACATCTCAGTCAGGAAATGAAACTGATTAATAATGAAATTTGAAATTTTTCTAGTAGAATCATTTGGTTTTTAAATTCTGAGGGGACAAAATTTTACAGCAAAGAAAAGTTTATATTTTAATTCAATTTTATTTATTTTTTAAATCTCGAAACATTTCAGACATTTAAAAAATTTTTTAGCATGCTCTCCCATCATGATTAGTCACACAGGATTGATAAGCAATTATTTTTTTAAAAAAATGATACAGGCATAAAATGATACACGCAATAAAATGATACAGGCATAAAATGATACGCACAATAAAATGATACAGGCATAAAATGATACACACAATAAAATGATACACATAATAAAATGATACAGGCATAAAATGATACACACAATAAAATGATACAGGCATAAAATGATACACACAATAAAATGATACAGGCATTGCTCGAACAGGGACGGTACTTTTAAATACAAGAGAGCTGGGAGTATAAACATGGTTCGACCCACCTCGGTGGGGAGAGAAAGCTTGATTTACATGTACTCAACCGCCAAGTGTGGCGAATGATACTCACAAAATAAAGAATGACAAAATGAAGGCTCTTTCTTTTCATATAAAATATAAAGACATCCCGAACGCAATGAATTTAAGCACTGCTCGGGCAAGCAAGGGACAGTAAAAATATAAATCTGACCGCGGTTCAAAATGAAGAGGTTCGTCCCAAAATAGCCGTGGTGTTGCTTCAGAACTGGACTATATATTACATTCTGAAAACTCCATGGTTATGCAATAACACATCCGAGTGGACTTCTTTGTTTATTTTGATTTCCAGGTGATCCTAGTTCTATGATGTTCGGCTTGGTTTATTTTTCCACGTTGATCTGTTGAAAAATCATTCTTCTGTAGCTTAAATTTGCACCAGATTTCATATCTACAGATATCCACGATGTTTAATAAATTTTTTGATGGAAATGTGCAAATTCCATTCACACTCGATAAACAATTCTCATAAGATTGAACTGTTCGTTGCTGTGAATTATGGTCCTCTTTTGTGTGTGTCGCCAACACGTTGCACCCTGCGATAACCTCGGCAAAATTGTGTAGACATTTCTTAATTGCCTTCTTATTTGAATCCATTTCCATATCTTTTTCAAATCACCCTCTTCATGAATGGCGCGGTTTCATTAACACGAAACCCATTGCATTAATTGAATAAATAAATTCATTCCGTTTTTGGTGGATTCGGGAAGGGCGGAGCGCCGCCACCTGCGTTTATGAGCGTGATCTCATTTAGGAATTTGTCGACGCCCCGGATGCCATTGCGAACGCTTTTTGTTTACTCCTCCGGAAGGCGTGAACGATTCTGGGGCTTTTATCAGTGATTTTGAAAACGACAAACAGGATCATTTGCATGTCTGGGATTACCGCTGCAGATTAGGAAACGATGCAACACCTACTGTCACATCAATTCTTATCGTGAAAATGAATTGCGCCAAATCTGTGAAAAGTTTTTTAAAAAAAACTGCACGAATGATAGTGGAGGAGGGTGATCAATTAGCCAAAGTCTTGCAGCACGACTTTATGATAAAATAAATAAGACGAGGCAGGGGCAACAAACTAGAGGAACAATCCGAAAGAGGAAGCACTGATGGTGCTGTGATTTTCACTTGAACTGCTGATTTAAATCTTCAAATTATAATTTATACGAGGATGGATCCAAAAAATAGTTTACGAGGGTAATAAAAAATTATTTATTAACAATAGACAGAAAATACAAAAGGGAATTAAGAGTGTGGTGTCTTGGCCTATGTGCGACTAAATAAATGCAAAGCTTAGGTTGACCTAAGTACTTTTGTTTACACAGCTATAATTTAAAGAACAATTCTTGCATAGCAATCTTGATTAAATATTTATATACAAAGTTCGATCCTTGAGTTCACAGTTCTAGGACGTTAAAGTTCAATGGAGTCGTAGTCAACAAGAGAGGTAATTCAACACAAGATGGATTGCTTCCACCTATTAGCGTGATAGCCTAAGCACAAGACTACAAGGAGTGCTCGCAGTTCACTATTCGATGAAACGAGGATCAGAATAAGGCCGATTTCTCAGAGATCGTTGTCTAAGTCCGAATTAATTCGGGACTTTAAATCCGAGCTGATCACACAGCTCTTTCTGCGCTCCCTAGTCTGAAAACCAAGTTCGAGACTCCTAAATCGGTTCTTCACCGCGCTCTTCGTTCCAACTCAACATCCGTTTTTATCCCCTACCACAAGGGGTGGAGCTCCGCCTTCCTTTCACTCCACTGGACAATCGTCTTCCTAATCGACCAACGACTAAACCCCCATATTCCCAATGGTCAACTCCGACCGTGGGAAAAGTTCTCGAGTTTCCCCACCACAGGAGCTATACAGGTGTGGCATGAAAGAGTACCGCTAATATCCTCAAAGCCGACTCAATGCGCTCTCTGACAGAGACCGATTCCTGTGCATTGTGGTCTCTTTCTGCGTGAAGCCATTACTCTCGCGAGCCTCTCCTTAATGACCACCAGGTGCAGTTGGTCTGCGGTCTGCGGCTGAAGTCAAAGGTACTCAGCTCTTTTCTCGTGGTAACTGTGCTCGCGGGAAGGGAAAACATCACAAGAGGCATACTTACCGATCATTTTTCCACATAAACACCAAATCTACTTAGGAATTTATCTGAACACAGGACCAATTTGTTTAAGGCGGCTGGGCAGAAATCACGTCCGCAGTTCTCGGCCGCTGTTTTCACATCACTCTCTGAAGAGAACATTGTTCCAGATAAGTGCTTGAAACCCATATTGGGTGCCAAATCTGGGCTGTATGGGATGACTGCAGACTTCTCACTTGAAATTTTGCAGCAATTCTTTAGTTTTGAGAGCAGTATGGGTGTCGTCATGAAGGAGGATGACACTATCACTCAGCATGCCAGGGCGTTTGTGTCGGATGGCTTCACGATGCCCCAATGATTATTTCCTTTTTCCAAAATTGAAGGAACACTGATCTGGAACAAGATTCTCTTCAGAGAGTGATGTGAAAACAGCTGCCGAGAACTGCGGACGTGATTTCTGCCAAGCCGGGTCAAACAAGTCGGTCCTGCGTTCAGATAAATGCCTAGATAGATTTGGTGATTATGTGTAAAAGTGATCGGCAAGTATGTCTCTTAATTCCCTTTTGTATTTTCTGTTTAATGTTGATAAATAATTTTTTATTGCCCTTGTAAACTTTTTTGGATCCATCCTCATACGTGGAATCTTTATTATTTGTAATAGAGACACTTTTTTAGAAAGAATGCGCTGCGATGGATTCTTTGAATATGCACAGAGAAATAATTTCAATCTTCTGTTTTCATAGTCATAAACCATGTTTTCTCGGGCCTGAATGAACAAGAATTTGTAAACAGAAACAGTCAGTGGAGATATTTTCAATGGGTCTCGTCGAACTAAACAAAAATAAATATTAAACTTTTCGAATCAAAACCTGATATGTATGTGTGCTATGTGTATATTCTTGAGCATTCCTTACTACAGCACACCAAGAAACTTAAAAACATATAAAATTTATTTTCATTTATTATAGTCGTACTTTTTATTTACGGACCACACAAATCGTGATCGGCTGAATAAGAACATCCTTTTTTGGATATCGAGCGTATTAAAAATCTGGAACATGATTTGTTATAATTGTTACCGGCAAAGTTTGAAATCCCGCATTCTATAGAATGCCTAGGCATTGTATATAATGCCCAAAACTAGCCGGCAATGCATGAAACGATTTATATTTCACACATTTCCTAGGCATTCTATAGAATGCCAAATGACAAACCGGCAAAGTATGAAATAAATCGCCGATTTGATTATATAAGAAATAAAGTTACGTGCAATTCAAAATTAAATTGTTTGCTTCCTTGATGTAATAAGTAGATTCACAATTTCTTTAATAAGAAAGGCATAAACTTTGATATGAAAACTTTCATTTTGCTTTACGAATTTTGAATAAAAGATTTGTTAATGGTACTCTTTTATTATTTTTTCTAAATAACATTTGTATTTTTGAGGAATGCACGCCTTTTAAATAATAGACTTATTATGAACTTTTTTTTCATACTTTGCCTAAATAGCATTTGTCATTCTATAGAATGCCTAGGTATTATATACAATGCCTAGGAAAAGTATATAATAAATCTCATATTTCATACTTTGCCTGAAAACGCCCGTCATTCTATAGAATGCCGGCATTTCACACATTGCCGGTAATATAATCACTAACAAACAAACTTACTTAGAAACAAACCTCTGTGGAATTCTGGTTTTATTTTTCGATCTGGGCACTTTTTGCATTAATTCAGATTTAAACGCCCTTTTAGAGCATTTACATTTAAAAAGAAATTTATTTGCTTATTTAATTGAAGCAATGATTGTCTGTTTGTTTAAACACAGTTGTTAAAGTGTGTGAAATAATTTTTTGTGCAACCGTTTTTAATATTGTGCTAAAAATGGTGATGTGATTATGAGGGTCAAGATCGCAAAACCTTATTTCTACCTACTTTTAATTTGTGTTAGTTTAATTGTAGTGAGTCACTAGCTTGAATCCGGATAGTTTTAATGCTCGTACCGATTTTTTTCAAAGCCTAAGGGAAAATAATTCCTAGAAAAACTATTCTGAAGAAACGGGCTTATCTTTCATTACAGGCACGTAAGAACACCAGCTATGCAACTTTGATTTTTATCTAAAAAACCACAATGTTTTGTGTTTTTTATCTGTTCTCATTACTCTTTGAATTAGCAAGTATTTTTCTTTTCACACTTGTATCAAAAACGATACAGTGCTTGTTAAGAATCTTGATAAAGACGGAAGAAAGAGCAGTAGGAAGAAGAAAAAGGATGTTTAGTACAAACATTTTTCGCAGAATTCAGAGTTAATTTAAATTTATCTTTCAATGTGAAAGAAGAGAACTTTTTAATAGCGTTCTGTGTAAGAAGTTTTTGTCCGACGAAAGAAAAAATAGTTTTAAGGTTTAAAAAAATGTGCTATTGTTAATCGCAAAATTGATCATGAATAGAACAGAATTAAACTAAATTAAAAGAATAGCCAGAAACAAGCAGCCAATTCTTGAGCATTATAAATAACTATCTTTTTTAGAATAGCCTTTTTCTTAGAACAATATCTTTTTTT
>BGPR01005291.1:82860-96054 GCA_013235015.1 Araneus ventricosus
GATATTATGCTTTTCGAATACAAGGCTCCTTAATTAAGCTTGATTTCTGCTAAGTTGTATGCATTTCTTGAAAAAAGAAATAGAGTTCAGCCAATAAAAAAATATGTTTAACTTAATCTCATGCTCGAAAGATTTGTTCACTGAATTTTTACACTGTCAACAACTGAAAAAAAACTTTTTATAATTTATTTTCGCTGGCTTTAGAAGCATCTTATTAAAAACCTGGCTAAGCGAACACTGAAATAAATCTTTTGTTGACGACCATAACTTATTTTTGAGGCTAAGATAAACGAATTTCTGCGAAAATGGATGATGGTGTGTGGCAGACAATAAAAACCAGTTTAAAATATTTGTGTAATGCCGTATTCAAGAAGTTCTTTTGGAGAATAACTCCCGCTCCTTTCAAACCTAACAGACGATGTTGTTGAAAATAGAATGAACTGTTTATCTTATGATTTAATATTCAGTGTGACTTCAGAATTAAGTCACATTTCTTATCTTCAAAGAGAAATAATAAAGAAAGAAAGGTCTTATGGAACACAAAATAAGAGAAGAGGCGAGGTCAGAAGATCTCTGTGGACATCTAAAAGGATAATCCTACTCTTTTGCTCGCCAGTGGTGGCCACTTGCCACTTCAGAATGATAATTTCTCGTTTTTATCTAAAAATTAATTGAAAGTACCATCTTGAGCGTTTCAAATGGTTTGAAATCCTGTCAACGGACCAGTTGAAATATGCATAGGCTGTTAGCACCTTCATCCTTTGAAACTGTTCGCTATCTTATCTTTAAGGATTAAAAATTTTCATGAACACCAAGGACTCAAAAGAAAGAACGGCATGCCTTTGGAAAAGATGATGACGATAGTGAGGACAACCAGCGAACACGATAACTGATTAGATAATTTCCTCTTTTTTGTTAGTTAGAGTCACTTCCCCGTGAATGATTTAAAGAACGAATGGCGGTTTTTACTTTCTCGTATACGAAGTATACAAAGAGAAAGTATTGTAATCCTCAAAAAATTCGAACTCGAGATTTTGACGGATCTCCACGTTTTAGACCTCCCTGAGTCCGAAAAACACAATTTTGGAATCATGTCTGTATGTCTGTCTGTGTGTGTGTCTGTTAACACGATAACTCGAAAACTATTAGAGATAAAGGGGTGAAATTTGGTATGTGTCTTTAAACATAATTTGTAGGTTTCTATCAAATTTTGGACAAAATCCGTCAACGGGAAGTCTGTCTGTCTGTCTGTTCGAGGTCATGCGAACCCTATAACTCAAAAACTTGAAAAGCCAGATGGATAAAATTTTATACACAGTTTTATCGTCATGAATGTAGGTGCGTATAAAATTGTGGGCCAAATCCGTCAAAGGGTTGACTATCTGTCGGTCCGTATAATTTACTTTTGAAGAGAATCTGTTATCTCCACGCGCATGCGTACAGGAAGAACGGAGAGGAATTTCATTACGGAGTAGCGAATTACGTCAGTTTGTCCTTGAGCCGGTAAGAGAGGAAAATCGTTACGCATCTCTTTGAATTTCATTCTTTGCCTAGATATTTTTCAATCACTATAATGAAGAACCTTCTGATAGTCATTGGATCCTGGGTTACAGTAGGTTCGAATTTTTATCCACGCGGGGGAGGGGAAACAGCACCTATTTCGAGAAGTATACGAGAAAGTTTAGAGGAACCACTCCCGCTGGTTTCGTTCGCTATTCTACTTTGGTCCGAGGGCATTTCTTCTCGACTTCAAAAGTACGCGCCAAATTATTTTATTTGTTATGTTAACGGGACCTTTGAATCTAGGAGAAATTGCAGAAGACAGAAATCCGGATTTGGGGCCATCATTTGATGATACCTGAACTTGTATCCCACATGACAAAGTCGATAACATGTCTAAAATAAGATGGATTAAAGCAAACATGTAAAAATGTAAAATGATACATTTAGTAACACGTGTAAAGAAGACACCTTGATTTTGAACGACCACAAGACTAAACGTGCACCAGACATACAAACATTGTGTAACTTTGGTACAGACCAAATTGAAATCCGCATTTCCTCTCTGAGACTAGAACGAGACCTCAGACACTTAATCAAACCAGCGGGAGTGTTCTCCCCTAAACTTTCTCGTATACTTCCCCAGAAAAAGTGCCGTTTCCCCTTCCCCCGCGTGGCTAAAAAAATTCGAACATATTGTTACCCAGAATCCAATGACTATCAGAAGATTTTTCATTATAGTGATTGAAAAATATCTAGGCAAAGAATCCAATTCAAAGAGATGCGTAACGATTTTCCTCTCTTACCGGCTCAAGGACAAACTGACGTAATTCGCTACTCCGTAATGAAATTCCTCTCCGTTCTTCCAGTACGCATGCGTGTGGAGATTACGGATTCTCTTGAAAAGTAAATTATACGGACCGACAGACAGTCAACCATTTGACGGATTTGGCCCAAAATTTTATACGGACCTACATTTATGACGATGAAACTGTGTATAAAATTTTATCCATCTGGCTTTTCAAGTTTTTGAGTTATAGCGTTCGCATGACCTCGAACAGACAGACAGACAGACAGACAGACTTCCCGTTGACGGATTTTGTCTAAAATTTGATAGAAACCTACAAATTATGTTTAAAGACCACATACCAAATTTCATCTCCGTAGCTCTAATAGTTTTCGAGTTATCGTGTTCACAGCCAGACACACAGATAGACAGACAGACATAATTCCAAAATTGTGCTTTTCGGACTCAGGGAGGTCTACAACGTGGAGATTCGTCAACATCTCGAGTTCGAATTTTTTGACGATTACAATACTTTCTCTGAATACTTCGTATACGAGAAAGTAAAAATAATAATAATAAACACGCAAACGGAATTTTCAAATGTAAAAAATTAGTTGATTTAATCTATCGCGGTTTGTCTATTTTGAAAATTTACAATCAATTGACAATATTAATGCTAGATAAAATATGTATAGTAATAAGAGAGCTACATTTCTATATAAAGAAACATATCTTAACGTTTATTTCTAAATATCTAACATTTCAGTAAGAAATTATTCGTATTCATATTTTAAAGACCTTCAAGAGTATTTGGTTGAGTAACCATCAATTCATGCGCCAGAAATAAATCTTACACCGTTATAATGTTTTATAAAAACTAATTTAACTTTTAATGAATATGTTTTCTGCTTCCCTTTTTTGTTTATTTGCAATGAAAAATGTGGCAGAAACGTGCGGTGACAGTTTTCGAGACACAAAATATCGCTGCACGTTTGAATCTGAAGTCTTGAAGGTTTAAGTCTATTCATCTAAAGTGACCATGCCTCGTTATCCTGCTCAAATTTTAAACATACAAAATTTTACCCCACCTTTTCTTCATTGTTGCTCGAAGACGTGTTTTTGCATCTACAGTAAGCACCAGAAAAATTAAATAAATGAAAGAAGCACTGATTTGTAGTAACTTAAACCAACTTAATTAAATTATTAATTAATTAATTAAAGTAAATTGAAGTTCTCGAGGGAATTAAGAGCCTTATAAATTCATTTATTCATGGCCACTGAGGAACCCAAACTACGGACGTATTTAACTAACGAAACAATCCAGAAACCTACGAAAAAAATTACAATTTTTGACTTCCGAAACAGTAAGCCGGCTCCAAGAAAAAATTGGTTTGTAAACGAATTTAAAAGCACGAAAAAAAATCCCAGAGGGTAATGATTTGAAATTAAAATGATACCCGATTTTAATTTGAATAAGTTTGAGTACATTCTTTGCTGCACTCTTGCGTGGGGCAATTGGTCCAATCGGCTGAAGGCCGGCTCTGACGAGACAGATACAGATTGGTTACAGTTTGGACTTGCCCAGATTTGTATCATTTCAATGGTTGACTTTCCTCATCTTCCCAGATACAGAACAGTTTTATGAACTCTCGACTGCAGAGAGAGAGATGTCTCTGAGCGAGACACCGGACGAAGGCATCCGGATTCAGCGGACGTCCAGCGAGATAAGATTAATCCCTCCTTTGTATTTGTTTATGACGGCCACTTCATCATTCGATTCCCTTGGCAGGGAGCGACTGTTGCCGCATTCCATTCCAGCGACACTACCTCGGAACAGAAGGTTAATCCGGAAGAAAGCGAGGTTCGGTACGGCACCACGCCCACACTTTGTGAATCGTGTACTTGGCGGACTCCCCTTTCCAGACTTGATAAGTGCTCTTCTCTCTCTTTAAACAGGCATGTGACCCCATCTCTGAAGGGTTCAACGCAGAAGACATTTCACTTCTTTTTTTCCTCCAAGAGTGACATGTTGCACCAACTCGAAAGTCAGACCTTTGATCCCTGGGACGCCATTTTGTGAATTTTTTGAGCGTTCGTTTTTCTGTGGATGTTATCGTTTTTATTGAGTAAAGAAATATATTTTTTTCTGCGTCGTCTTCTTCTGGTGCTTTTGTTGTCGTTAGGCGAAGAAGAGGTGGAGAGCGAACAAGAGGTCACTTCGGCGTCTTCTGTCTTCTCCCTTCCCATCCACACTCTTATTAAGGGGAAATGGCAGATGGAGCGTTCCGAAAGCGCGACACGGTTAATCACGTTCCTTCAAAATGCGTCGTTGGTCTCGATTTGATTTTGGTGTTTCCGGATTATTAACGAGTGACATTTACGTTTCGATTGGCTCGATAAATCTCCCTTGACAGGCCAGAAAGCTTCCTGTTCGGCAAAATAATTTTTTTCTACAGTTCTTTTATCTCACTGTGCTGAATGGGAAGAGAAATAAACGTAGGAACAGAGCTAGCTGATTGTAGGCATTTATTTTTCGTTGTAAAAAACAGAAATAATCACACACAAATCATCACATTTCAACCTGTTAACAAGATGACGAAGATTCCAAATTTAAATCTAGTTATTTCTCAAATTGATGAAATTATACATCGACATTTCAGTATTTCTAAAAGAAAAAGCGCTGAAGAAAAGGTGGAATCTCATGCATTAAAAATGTGCAAGAATGAAGAGAAGTTTATTTTGCTTCTAAATGTATATTATCAAAAGTATAGAGAGCTTTTTTCTCTAAAATAGCGATTTTTTTTTTAAATCCTGTCTTCTTGTTTTAAATTTATTCGTTATTATGCTGTAACCTCATATTCATTTGTTGTTGAAAAGTATCCTAATTGTAAAAAAACAAATGTAAAAACAATCTCAACTAAATGAATTCTCAATAAAGAATCACGAGAGGCTAAAAAGCTTTATTTGGAGAAAATACAATGTTAATAAAATGAAATCGGAGTATTTGAAATGAATTGTGAGAAAAACTGGGAATGAAATAAATAACTGACGGCAATCGTATAATTCAAAGTAATAAAACATAGTTAACGATGAAGCAAACTTTCTCTAATATATTATGAAGGAAAAGAAAATCATTTTTCTCAAAATTAATAAATTTAACTATTAATTCCTGTAATAAGCTTCTATCTATTGTACATTTAATATACTTCTGAAAAAATTCTCAGTTCTTCAATCGTTTAAGTTCACCTAAAATTCTCTCTTTCTAAATTAATATCTGTGACACATTTATGCAGCAAATGAGTTGTTTCAATTTAGTTTCTACTGTAGCAACGAACTCTTGAGATTCACTCAAAATGAAACAATTTTATACAACTTTCTTATCCTACTCAAACGCACCTTAAAAGTGCAACTTTTTTTTCTGCAGCTAATTGGTTTTTAAGAAGCTTGAACCTTAATTTATTCTCAAAGTGCGAGCATTTATGAATGCATGCAACATCATTAATTATCGAATTCCGTATGCTTAAATTGCACCCCTGCATCATCCGTCATCCCTACTTTCGTCACGGTCAGAGTTAAGAAGACAAAGAAAAGGCCATGCTTAAATTATTTAAATTAAAATTACCCTACATGTAATCTAGGAACGCTGAAAGAATACAAAAGACCCTTCGTGACTCGCTGCATGCAGGGGGAATCTGCATGTGTATTAGTATGATTTATAGTACAGGTGAGGAGACAGTTAGACTGTGTTCCATTTCAAATTTCCTGCACTTTCCTATTACTCAGGAGATACAGCATTTGGTCTTCTTAGTGATTAAAGGTACGTTTATGAATCATTCAGAAACTCTAACGTAGGGTCGGGTGATTAAAGGTACGTTTATGAATCATTCAGAAACTCTAACGTAGGGTCGGGTTTCACCATGATGTGCATTCATAAATTTTACAAGCAGAGCAGAGGTAAATGTTTTACTGAAATGATTAAAAGTTATGTCTCATGTATGAAATCCATATCCTGTGAAGTTTGAATGCCAGTATGTAATAATAAGCCTAGTGGAAAAGTTCCTAACTCTGTTCTATGATTTTCACGCATTGTAAAAAGGAACTTCAAAAATTTCCTCGAAATCAGATATAAAATTTCCTCACACTTTTAAGTAAATCCAAGGTAGAATGTGTATTGGTCATTCTCTTATAAAATTTTATTTTGGAATTACAGAGCTGTTTTGGTGACTTTCTTTAATTTCGTAATAACTTCCTAGACGGATAAATGTCAGTAAGGTACAAGTTTAGTTATATTAACGTCCTGTTTAGAAGCAACACGAGGGCTATTTTGGGACGGACCTCGGTCAGATGACCACGACGACATCTGAGCTGGCGCCCCCTCTTCAAACTTCCACAACAGCGGGAGGACGTTTGGCTCCCTACATATGAATTAACGACTTGATGTTCATTAATTAAACTTAATTAATTAATTTTAGTTTTATATGGGAGAAAAAAATTCCTAAAATAAAATTTTTCTTTGTTGACCTAAGTAGGAATTGGCTTTAATTTTTTTTTATATTACTTGTTTTTTATACTGAATAGTTTCATTTGAATGGATGAATTAATTAAAAGCATCTTCGTGGTTTAACCAGATCACCAGTATCACGTTTGCCCGAATTTCTTCCTCCGATAAAAAGCGCCAACAGAAAGAACTGCCTCAACGTAATTTCTCGATGAAGATGGTTGACCTCAATCAGTTATTGTTTCTTTACGGAGGGAAGGAACTCCTTTCTTCGGTTGCTTTGGTTCGGACGTCACGGGCTTTTTGCTGCTTCGCGAGCCGTCGCTGGATGTGAATGAACATCCGAAAAACCCACTCAATTAACCTGTCTGAATGCCGCGATATCGGAATCTGTCAACCGGCGAACATCCTATCAATGGGCTCTGCGCGTATACGATGTCTTCATTTAAATAATCAATAAATTTCTTCGTGTTCGACGCATCTCCCTGAAAGGACGGAGTGGACAGAAGCTCGAGGAATGAGAAAAAGAATCCAGCTCCATCGATCATCCGTGACAAGCCCCTCTGCCAGAAAAGTCTGCTTTTGTTTCTCGGAACATGAATTGAGCGCGCATGTTATCGTGGATGACCCGCGCGACTTGTCGAATCTTCTGAAAAACAGAATCTGCTTTTTTGGATTTTCCTCCGCCCCAAAACTGGCCAGAAGCACGTCCATGAGAAGCACCGGATGTGGAAGGATTTCTTTTTTTCCATGTCGAAAATCGATCTATCAAAGGACAAAAGAGGATAACATTTTAATTATGAAAATGATGGTCTCTTGCTATGGGAAGATTCAATAAGCGATGGTTATAAAAGAGTTGATATTCTAGAACTACAGTGGAGTCTCCCTATAACGAAATCGCTTGGTTCCAATGGAAAAATTCGTTATAGAGAAAATTTCGTTATACGGAGATTAGTTTTTTGTAGTTATTCAAGTAAATGTTCCAAACTTTTCAACTGGCGCGATAAGTTTAAATGTATTTAATTATGATTTTCAATTGAAAATGAAGTAATATATATTATAAATTTGTTAAAATTATACTAATTTTTATTGTATAAATAAAATGCTCAAAAGTGAAGACAATTCACCAATTTAGAGAATAATATGTACTAGTATGTACTTACATTTATTTTACTTGAAAACTTCCGTTATTTTACGTTACTTTGCATTTCGGGATGTTAATTTTTCACATTTTAAGAGTGAGTGGTTCCAGAAACAGGCACGTGTGAGCGAATTGGTTGCACAGAAACTATCAACTTTCTTCAAAAATGACAAAAATCGAAAAGATAAACCTCTCAAAAAATTCGTTATAGGGAGACACCACTTCGTTATATGGAGAATATTTTGAATGTTATTTAACGTTCCGATTAAAAATTTCGTTATAAGGAGAAATTCGCTCTAGAGAGACTTCGTTGTAGGGAGACTCTACTGTATTTCGTTTGTTTTTCGATTTTGCACTTTTTTCTTTTCTGTAAAAGCAATTTTATTAAATAAGAAAATTTAATACGCCAATATCTGTGCAAAAGTTTTGAATGAAAAGTTTAGAAAAGAATTCCCCTGGAAATCCGAACTAATTGGGGATGACCTCTGTTCGGATTCCGGGGAATTCGGATTATTCGGGAAATTCGGTAAAATACTCTTGATATACCAAATGCAGAAGAGTATTGATTCTGGGTGCTCTGTGAAAGCGTACGGAAAAAGCACGCGGCGATTCGCATGATACAGTGGCAAACCAGTTGAGGGTAAAAAGAAGATATTTGAGTTTGTTTCAACTTATTAAGGTGCTGTATTCATTCTCAAAGACCAATTCAAATATTTCTTTTAAGTTAGGGATGAACATTAGCTTTGTTTGTTTCATAATTGTTATTTTCCTTTCATTTTTCAGTAAAAAAATTTCAGAAAATTTAAAAAAGATGTTCGGATTATCCAAAATTTCGGATTCCTGGAGCTCGGACTCCCGGAGTACTACTGTAAACATTTTTTTTATAAATTTAAATGCTTATGGCCAGAAAATTAGAATTTAATGGAATCGAAATTTGTTGAAGAAAAGAGCTGTTAGAATATTTTACTTCTTAAATAACTCGCGATTTCTTGGGAACAAAGTCTAGTTTCCGTTTCTTACTGCTAATGTGTAATCTCCAGTGTCATAGCGAATGCAAGTGGCCCCCGATATATGATGAGATTTTTTCGCCCCCAGTCGTAATCTGTGTAAATGGCGCCCGGGGAAAAGTATCATTCTTTCACCCCCTCATCATACTTGGATTAAAAAGTGACATAAAACGCACTAACATCGCTTTGTCTCCATGGCGCCTCTAAGGATGGCCTCGGGGCAAAGTATCATTCTCCGCCCCCTCATTATATTTGGATAAAATGCACCACGTTTCTGTCTCCCATGGCACCCGAGGCAAAGTATCATTCTTCACCTCCCCTCATCATGACTTGGATTAGTGACATAAACGCACCCACGTTTTCATGTCTCCCGCCCTCTAAGATGGCGCCCGGGGCAGAGTATCATTCTTCCGCCCCCTCATCATACTTGACTTAAAAAGTGACTTAAAATGCACATATTTTTTGTCTCCATGGCGCCCTCTAAGATGGCGCCCGGGGCAAAGTATCATTCTTCCGCCCCCTCATCATACTTGGATTAAAAAGTGACATAAAACGCACTAATGTTTCGTTCCCATGGCGCCAGGGGCAAAGTATCATTCTTCCGCTCCCTCATCATACTTGGATTAAAAAGTGACATAAAACGCAGTAATGTTTCGTCTCCATGCCGCCCTCTAATACTAGCTCCCGGGAAGTCTGTACTCCCTTTCTTCCCCCTGATCACTACACAACTGATATTCTCGGGTTTGGCTCATGATTTTATTGGAGATTCATTTCATGAGTGGAAATGCATGTTAAAGCGTATCTTTTTGGTGTAGAGTTTGGAGTAGGATTGAGCATTTAGTACGTTTGGTAGGCTTGGTTATTTTTTGCAGATTTAGTAGTAGTTTCGCCCTCATCATCTGGCTACGGATGAAACTTATTAGACCCGTTTTCAGTAGCTAACTTATAGGATCAAAACAGGATGTTAGTTTAACCAAGTGATGTTAATCGGTCACTGGACAACAATTCATGACGTCATCCGACTTTTTCGAGGGCTAAAAAATATCTTTTTCAGAACTCCGTAATTTCATTTGAAGAAATTGTCAAATTTTGCAACCATAGTCAATGTACTTCCTTCAGACACAGATCGATTTCTATTACAAACTGAAACCACTAGAGGATAAAGCAACATGAAGGCGTGGTTTGGAAGACAAAATGTTCTGTCCTTCACCTCCGGTCATCTAATATGGACTTCATAAATGTGATGCTTTTGTATGTATATCCATCCGAGGCGACCTATTTATATTTTTTACTCCAATTGGCTTCTTTCGTGGAGTGAGAATTTTGTTTTTCACTTAAAAATATGCATTACTAAAACTGAATAAGCACTGGAATCCTTTTATCGAATCCAAACAACAACAGTTAATGAACGAAAAACATGCTTAACCGCTGGTGTGAGAATAAACTCCTTTTTCACTAATCTATACGTCAAATATTTGACTCTTTTGAAACTAAAATGCTTTATTTCAAAGACGGTTGACCAGAGACAAAATTTCGCGCCCCAAATTATAGTTTTGAAAACCGCATTCAAAAAGCTATTGAATCTTCATTTAATTAACTGCAAATAAAATGTAAAAAAGGCTTTCCCAAAACTAACTAAATAAACAAATGTGAGTGCAGAGAATATAGACGAAACGCAGGCAGGACCGGTGCGACACGACTCACCCGCTTGTTGCCTACAAACGCATTATTTCCAGAATCGAAGAAAAAGCATCTCAGAAAGAAGCGAAGTATCAAAATCAACTAAATCTGGAAAAAACGACTAATGAAAGTAACTGAACAGGAAATTATTCTGCCAAATGCTTCTATTCAAAGAACACAATTCGAAATTCCGCTTTGTGCGAATGACGGATTGGTCGCTTTAGAAAAAAAAGAACATTTAAAAGTTCCTTCCGTTGTTTATTCCTGCCATCGCCCTTGTCTTGAACGCTTCCGGAAAAACAAAATCAGTTTGCGTTGCCACCGTTGGAAATAATAAATTGGTTCTCTTCTCTAGTAATGAATGCTAAAACAACACAGAATAATCGGTTCTCTTAAGAACAAAGGCTTTGAAAAAACCTCATTTTTGAACTAATTTTTTATATTTATTATTACCATCTATCAACAAATGTATGAACAATGGCGTTGAAGAAGCTTTTTAAAATGAGGGAATCCTATGTTTTAGTTTATTATTCAGAAGGTGATTGTCTTAAAAACAATTGTTTCAAGGCAAACGCGCCATTTTCAGGGTTTACATTCGGCTTGGGTTCTATTGTTGGTAAAATTATTTTATATTTCAAAAAATTATGATTTGGTCCAAAATTCATTTATGAAGCTACGCATTTGGTATGCCAAATTATTAATTCTCGGTATTTATTATTTTTATATTAAATTATTATTAATTTTGCAGGTATGCAAAATTATTAATTTTAATTTTTTTCAACCACGTAAATAGATGCACGAATTTTTTGTATGTAAATAATTTCTGTCATAAATAAAGTTTAACATACGTTAACATATATGTGGATCGACCGCCAACTTCAGTGCTCAGTAGCATCCCCACTCTAATTTTCGTACCTGCTTTCTTTTATGTATAGTTTTTAACCATCTTGTGAGCTATAATATATATTACTTTCATTCTAGAAAAGTCAATCTTATGAAGGTTTATTTTATCTTTGTAATGACATGCTAAAATACACAGAATAATATATTACTTTCATCTCTGAAGAAAAGTCAATTCTATGAAGGTTTACTTTCTCTGATAATGAATGCTAAAAATCACAGAATAGATTACTTTACTTTAGCAACGTCAATCTTTCAGTTCAGTGGATTATTTCATTATATACTTACTATAGGACTTCTACGTTTACAGATTTCACCGAAAAGGTAATCAAATAGAGGAAGAAAGTAAAATACAGTTGATTTTCTTAGTTTTCAACAATGCATGAGAAACATGCAATTAAACATTTCTTTTAAAACAATGAAAAGGTTTGAAATGCGTTTGCAACAATGAAAAGTGTTGTTGTATATTATGCCAATTTTTTTAAATTTATTAAAATTAGAGAAAAAATTGTACGCCAACTTAATTGATGTCATTGTAAGGTAATTTTTAAAATTTGATGGTGTAAAAATAATTTTGTGCTGTAATATTTTCGCTTTATATGAAAAACGGCGAAATTTAGCTTAATTTTAATTAATTAAAATTTCAAAATGTGGCCCAGGTACATTCCCTACTCCAAAGTATGTGACACAGTTTCGTTTCGCATGATAGAGGAGCAGTCGTAGAGCGCCAACACACACACAAAAAACACACAATAAACATAACACCACAGCATACCACACTCGCGCGCCTAAAAAAAAACAACAAAAAACAAACAAACACACACACACACACACAAACACACACACAACAAACACACGCCTTTATTATTAGTAGAGATATATTTCATGTTTTTAGCAGAAATAATCAACTGATTCAATAAATATTTTTTGAAGTTTTATTAAACATTCTTGGAAAGTCATGAGATATAGTGACAATAAGTGTTACATTTTGTTGGATAGAAATGAAATCATATTTAGTTTAACACTGTCCATATGTTTTATAAAGGCAAAATTAATTCCATTGATAGCCATTTATTTCCATTTTGCATACTAGCCTTGAAAAGTATTTTAAACAGGATATCTTTTAATGGAAATAAATAATTTGAAAGGCAAAAATAAAGTGGGATATTTCATTGGCGAACATTATTCAAAATGGTCGTTAATCTGACAACAAGAACATAAATTCAGTTTTAGAGGAAGAAAATAAGATTCTTTTAAATTTTAATGATGGAAGATTTTATCAGGAAACATTTCAAAATAGCGGTACCGTGTTAGGTGTAATAAAGAATATTACTTAACTAATCATCTTATTGTATAATGCAGGTTTCATTCTCTTGCAATTGTGCGTTCATTTCTGTTTAAAAAGTGCTAATAGAAAATATTCACCGTTTGTTCACCTTACAGAAGAAGAATTACTTCAATGGCCTTCAACACATTCTACGAATGCTTCCAATGTGCAAATGTCTGAATGGAAGCTGAAAGGCATTAGTAAACTAATTAAAGAATACAAAGAACGAAGATTGTTTTGATAAAGAATTTTATAAAAGAAGCGGAAGGTGTGAAATGATTTATAAAGCAATTTGGTTATAATAAAGAGAAATATCCCGATAAATCTTCCAGTAATAGTACATCCATTTTGTAC
>BGPR01005292.1:1588-40383 GCA_013235015.1 Araneus ventricosus
TGAAAAATACATGTTTTGGAAGAGAAACTTCTTTTTGGTGAGTTACTACAACTAGCCTAAAAATAGTTTCAAAATGTGTGTCTGCCAACAGTCCCTCTTAACAGTTCTTATAATAAATAAATACTACTTATATAATTTCAATTTGTTTGACAGACAGTTTTAAAAAATGACATTTATTTTATTACAATAAAATTTTAAATGGCTCGAATAATCTTCTTACAATCGAATTTCGGCATGACTTTTTGAGATTCTATTTGTTTTCTATAAATCCTTCTCTCACAGATTTTTCGCACAGTTTTCAGAAGGAGACTCCACCGAAACATAACTTTCGATTAGCACAAGTTAGTCATGGGGCATGAGACATTTTGCTTGGAGATTTGTTTATTAAAACCTTAGGAAATATGCCTGTTGAAACCGTTGATGTTACTCTCAGCAAATATGTTTGGTCTGTAACAGAACACTCGGGTAACCGTGTTGAATTTCAATGTACCGAGCAACAGGCCTTTTCTCACACTTTTCTAGATCTTTGTCGATTCTTTCAAACTCGTTCATGTGAAATAAACAAATAAATCCACTGTAATAGTTTACTAACCTTTATTCAAACAGACAAATGAAATCTCCATATTAACGAACGCGTTCAAGTTAGTTCCATTACACTCAAATGCCACCGAAATATTCATATACATCTTTGATTCCAGGAAGAAAACAGTGATTCATTGTTCTATTTCGATATGCCAATGGATGGTGCAATATAACCTACAGTTTCGACTCTGGTTCATTTATCAATTAAGTATGCTCTTCAAGAATGATGCTTCAATACTTTTTTACGTCCTTCACTTATATAATTGAAGTTTTATCTTTCCTTCAGTCGAAGTATAAAGCAGGCATCTGTACGACTTCATCTTCTTCCGCGGCCAATTTCCGTGCTACCTTGCGTTTCTTGCGAAGTTATTTTTATCAAATTTGCAAAATAGAAGTATGAATAACTGCTGAAGTAAATAAAGTATGTAATTACTCCATCCCTATCTGATAATTCCGTATCTATCACACATTCTTGAAAGTAAATTGCAACCTGCCTTACTGTTTGTAGCAGTAGGCTAATAAACAGAAGAAACCGACGTTGAGGCTTGTGACAGTGGTAGTAATACATTGCCACTTTCCTGATGACTAGATACAGATGAAATCGACACATTAATTTCCCTGTGCTTTCTTTTTAAAGCTGAAGCTGTATTTTTGACTTATAATTTTCCGTTTTAAAATATTCGAAATTTTATTCATTGTAACAATATTTATGGTTCCGATCACCATTCTTCTAGTGGTTCGTTGGTCGATTAGTATTCTTTTCTTTCTAACATGTCCTTTTTTGTGTCTGGAACAAACACACTTATCGATGTTCTTACATTTGCAGGCTGAAATGTCAAACAATATTTTACTGGCACTGAGAAACTCATCCAATCTTTCCTTCGGTATGTTAGGAAGGGAATTCAAAAGATTTTTGCATTTCAGACGATACGTCTTCAACATCACATTCAATCTTTTATGTTGCACATTAGGAATGAATGCTCCTTACCATATTTCTTTAATTTTTTCAAGAAAATGCCCTCTATTTCCATATACGTGGGTCCTTTATTAATTTCTCTATCATGTTTTATTTTATGCCGTTTAACACATAGGACATCATAACATATTCGTAGGCTGGTAACACACTTTATTTGACATCGCTTTAATCACCAAACAATGCACATTTCCACTCTGAACGAGTTCGATTCATGATAAAAATTGCGCGAATGAGTGCAACACAACATCTCATGTATATGGTGTTGCTCGACCCTTCCTCCACTTGACAACCTTTCAAACTTGCAATCCTGTCGCATTATCTTCCATGTACGAAGAAAGTATCGTTTATTGGTTGAAACCCTGATTGGAACTTATCTCGGAAAAACATAAAAACTCGAAATTTAAGGTCAATCCAGAAACACTTAGACTTATCAGAATGTAATAATATTTCACATGTATTAATTTGAAAGCATCTACCACCTTTTCATCTCTGTGCCTCTTAAAAAAGAAGAAAAAATTAAAACGACCCACCCTACCACACACAATAAGGTATCGTGATTTTTTCTATAGTTCTCTTTTGATATACGCGAGGAGTACGTTAATCTCTCAGATGAGTTGCGCCCTTGGGTTTGTATTTCTGATTTCCCACATTTTTCTCAGTATTTCTTTTTATATACGTGTGAAAGTTCTTAAGCCTTTGTCCCAGCCCCTAATTCAATGATATTGATCGTTATTTCCAGTATATTATTTCAAAAATATCGAATTTTTTTTTAGGCTCTCAAAGACAACAGTTGTCATTGCTAAAGAACCTTAAGGGAAAGTAAATGTCAATTCCCCTGAATTCCTGGATATTTCGTTAGTTGAAATTGATACGAAATAAAAAAGTTATTTAAAAACTCAAATATTGCTTTCATCACCGAATAGTTCAGTTTGATAAGCTTTTCCTTTAGCCTAAATCAAAATTTAACTTTTAATCTCACAGATGAGTTGCGACCGAAAGTTAAAAAAACACCCTGTATCACAGCAAGTGAAAATATTCCTCGAAAGCATCGCACAAGTTGAATCTTATATCTACATAATTTTACTCCCAATAAGAAAGAGCGTAACTTGAAGATTCATCATACTCATAATAACAAAGATGATAGGAGCGGTGAAATGTTTTCGAACTTTAAAAACCTTTCCTGTTTCATGGAATACTGGTAACTATTAGTATTTGATATGCTGAATCAAAGAGATACTTTAGATAGAACACAATCCAACAAACTTTAATGAGGGTCATTAGCAGGAAGGGGTTCGAAAGAATCGACCGAAAACGAGGCACTTGGGATAAAGTATTTTATTTCAAGATGGGACTTCACGAACTGTTTAAAACAACTCCATCTTAGAATTTAAAGTGACATTTATATTGTTAATGCATCCATGCGCCCCAGAATCAATTTAAGTTTTGAAGAAACTAGATTTGCATACTCGTTTGAGTGCCAGTGCCAAAGCGCTTTACCTCAACCTCAGTGTAAAACTGGACTTGTGAGATTTTTGGAAATTTAGCTAAAGAGCATTGAAGACTAGCTACAAAAGCCGCATAGAATACGGTTTGGAGTAAGTTGGAAAAGTCTTCACTAATTTTGATGTTATAGTGAAAGACTGCAAACAAACCTTAGATATCCGTTTCTACCCCACTTTCCCTTAATAATTTCCAATGCATTATAACATCTTGATGCGCATATTTGTATGTAAAAGAGGTTCCGTGAGATGTTTTTATTATACTTCCAAAAATGTAAAAGACTAAAAGAATACGGTCATTTTCGGGTCAACATCTTGAGGTAGAAAATAAAGTGAACATTATATTATAACTGACATAATGTTTATTTATATTTCTTTACCTATACATATAAAACTCAACGTATGCGTAACGGACAAAGGGATTTTGATGACTCTTGGTATACGTGTTCCTCATTAACTCCTTCATCACCAGCTGCTTAGCCTGTGTATACGGCGCCCGGGCCACGGTATTTTCGTCTATCGTATTTGACTTTAAAAAGTGACCAAAAAGTAACGTTTTGTCCCCAAGGCTAGTGGCGTTGCGCGGGTAAGTGGCGGCCGGGAAACAATAGGTTTATTTTTACTCCAGTCGTCATCAGTGGCTTACCGAGCGTCAATGCAGCTCAGGGCGTGGTATTATTTTTACTCTTCCTCATCCTATTTTGCTTTGAAAATGGCATGAACGAAATGATATTTTCACTCCATGGCGCCCCCTACTACTGTCGCTAGGGTCATCTATAGCCTCCTTGCACCCCGATCGCTATTTCACTGTGCGTAGGTTTTATGAGGCATTCCGAATCGCCCTTTAGATAATTTCGTTCGGTTGTTGACCCCAGGTATCGTGAAAAGAATCATTGTTGATTATTAAAGGCCCTTTGACTGCGTATCACGCGTTTTCCGCGGGTTGGAAGTTCTTCTGTTTTCTGCTGCATCCTGCGATCTTCGCAAGCTAATAGGTTTACTAAGTAGGTACTTTTAGAACGTTGAATTACATTATACTAATAAAGCCCTGTATTTTAAAAAGACAATTCGCTTGGGTTAACAGTATTTGAACATGTTTTAAAGCATTGCATTTAAATAGTAATTCAAAACAATTAAGCAGTCAGAGGGTTAATTGAAACTCAAAGAGCCGGTTGAAATCGCTTCTACCAATAATCTGAGCGTCAAAACGGATTCTAGTAACGAATGAGCCTCGTAAGCGATAGCAGTGACAATTTCTCATTCTTTTCACGCACTCTCCCTACCAGAGCTCTTATTCGAGCCATAATCGATTCTGATTACTGAATTCAATGGATTTCGTTCCTGTCGTGTGGAAATAAATGATCTTTTACTTTATGTAAACAGTGGTAATAGATTTTTATTTTCTTCTTTCTATGATCAATGAGAAATTATTAAAATCGCTAAACAAATCAAACTCAAACTTTTAATTACACTTTCAAATACCTTTCAGACCTCCAGAAGTCCGACAATCTCTTTTCAGAAGTATGAGCGTAAGTGTGCTCAATAACTCCAAATCGAAAAGAGGTGAACCGATGAAATTATTATGTGGAACATCAGAATTTCAGATTCACATCACTTGAATTGTCTATGAAATATTTTCATGCAATAACAATATTCGTGTTAAAGATGAAATACAAACGTTTTTATTTATCAAAGAACTAGTAAATAGTTTTTTTCGTGTCGCATTGAAGAAAAAAAAAGAATATACAACCAATTTTTTATTTAGAGTGTTGCGAAAATAAGAGGGTTATTTTCTAAAAGTTTTGAAAGTTTCCAATCCTCAAGGTGAAAAAAAATGCAATGAAAAATTGCACATTTCACATACAATGAATGTTACAATACGCAAGGACTGAATTCTAAATACGCCATTCATATAATTACAGCAGATACAACATTCTGAGAAAGTTGATGCCCTTAAAGTCCCTCGACGATGTCACCAGAGTTGTGTGCTTCATGTTGTTTCCGATATGCAGGTCGTAGAGTAACTTCAACAGTGCAATCGAGTATCTTTTTCGAAGACAATGAAATATATATGCCATCGTAGTAAGAAATTCATGTTTTTCATTATCTACACTCTGCACTTTCAATAGTACATCAAAATATCGAATTTTCTGCTTCATTTCGGACGCTCCAACAACGACAGGAACACACATCACTTTAGTTTCGCAGACAGCAAAAGAAACTACGATATTCCTGTTTAGGAAACATTTTATTGTGCATTTATTTAGCAAAGAAACAGGGTACTTTTCCGTTAGCCGGGCGCAAATGTCGCCAAAAGTTGGCGGAATTCTACATTATTTGGCGATTTTTCGCTTCCGCCCGGCTAACGGAAAAGTACCAGAAACAGATATATATTTCTATTTCGTGCATTACAGTGAAGGGAAAAAACGAACTTTAAAATTTCCAATGGCAACGCACATTTTTATCATCGGATTTCAAAACTTCGTGAACTGTTATTCTCGGATGCCTAATTTCATTATCCAAGCAAAATAACATTTGAAATAACGTAACGTTTATGCCTTATAACGTAATTTTTATTCTACTCTAATGAAATTCTACTTGAAACTAATAAATAAGATTCATTAATTTTTCTTTTAGGTTCTTTCCCTTACAAGTTTATTTTCTTATAATTTATTTCCCTGATCCCTTAAGTTATTTTGCAAATAGAATTTTTTTAAATTCTCGATTTAATTTAAGAAAGTTAAAAATATGTTTAGATGAATACTAAGTTTTGCTTCACAAACGTAAATGACATAAGTTTTAATGAAGATGCAAGAACAGTGAGTGAACTGTAAAAAATCATTCTAGAACTTAATCATTATTTGAGTAGCGGTTAAAAATACTGAGAAAAGAATATACAATTTAATTTGAATGAAATGGCACAAAGTTAAATTCTTTTTGTTAAAAGCTGTCGAAACAACTGAATGAGAATAAGATATATTTTGAGTTCCATCATTTTATTGCATTTTAATAGAGATAAGAATACTTACAAATTGGTCTTCAACCAAGCAAATGCTTTCATAGCCACGATAACGACTGGCTTTCTTTTCAAAGATACAAAGCTTAATACTTCAATAAATCCAGCACAAAATATCGCAATCAAAACTTTGATTGAAATCAACAATACTGATGAAAATTTTTATGTTGTTAACAGTACATTGTAATTGAAACAGTATACAATAATGTCAGATCTGTGCAACAATAAAGCGCTAGAATAGAAAACAGATGCAACAATAGAGCATAGTTGAGAAAAATCATTTCAAACGGTTGTCATTGTTGAATCTGTACATTCTGTTGGATCATGTTCAACGGTTCTAATAAAAAAAGTAATGTCCCACACGTACTTTTAAATAGTTTTAATTTATGTATAAAAAATGTATCCTTCTTACTATTTGGGTAGGGCATCCATATTTTAATCAACAAGAAATGTGCCGAATATTTGAATAAATTCTGAACTCAATCATTCGAGTTGTATTTTCATCAATGCGTATAATAAGATTGTGATATATAATTAAAAAATAAATTAAACTTTAAGAGATGAATATTGTTTGCATTTATTCATAACTGTTTTTAGAGAAATAAAATTGAAGTTAGCAAAATTAAGTGCTAAGCTTCAGTATGCGATCGAGAAGTCTCATCCAACATTCATTTTTTTTTATTTCGAAGGGGATAAAGTTCAATAACATTATGTCTATAAACAGAAAAAGTCTTTAAATAAGGCATGAAAGCAGATTTTCAGATTTTATTTAGGATCGAATGAAGAATAATTTAAGAAGAATTATAAATTTAAAAATATTTATCATTAATGTTAATTTTGGTAGTGGATCATTCTACATGGATCGAATTCTAAAAATGTTTTAATTTTTTTTTCAAGTACAGTTAGAAATAAGGAATTTCAAAATATTGTTGATGAAAACTCTTTCTTTTGAATATGGATATTTTTCTCTGGGCTAAGGGGTTACCTATAGCCGTTTTGTAGCTACAGTTTCAAGTTATGCTTAAAATTGCAACTATGTTTTCAATCTGACTTTATAAGAGATTTTAAAATAATCAGTCTTTGTCGAGTATTTGAAATTGATAAATTATCGAATACCCGAATAAAATGTAAAAAGTAAAGGAAAAAAATTATAGAAAAGACCTACATTCTACATTTGTGTATATTGAGACAAGCATTTAGATATTGTATTTTGTATATTTCCGGTTCATGGTTTCCGGTTTCCATGAAAAGGTGTTCCAAAACACCTTTTCATGTATTACTAGCTGATATAAACGGCGTTGCTCGGGATAAAAATATTTTCAAGTCCAGGCACGTATAACTTTTTCAACTTAATATAAGAGTTTTTCACAGCAGCGGTCTTTCGCTGCTTTTCGTTAATCCACTGCAGTGCTCTCTGAACTCTCGATCAGCAGTTAAACACTACTCTTCTTTTTCTTTCCTTAGTTTGAAGCTCCTGGCAAGTTTCTAGTAGTCCTTCGTACTCCATTTTCCCCTCCCCATCAATGCTAAGGTGACAAACATAAGCTTTAACTCTAAGCTCTCTCTTTCATATCTTGCATTTTATTGCCATTATCTGGACTACAATTCTATTCTTTTTAGTGTTTGTATTACTGACTGGTGTTATTTCTTTTCTCCTTAGGCCCACTCTCTTCCGGCAAGGAAGCGGGCTCAATGACCTTGAAGGATTTTACAAACTCATTATGATCAGTTAAATATTTGTAAAATTAAATGAAACATAGCGGAAAGACATTAATTAACATCATTGGATTATGGTGCAAACATATTGAAAGATGTATATGCTACGAAATAAAAGCGCGAAAATAAAAATTCTACTTTCTTTTAATATTCAAAGAAACAATATTTTTCATCATAATTTACACAGTGATAAAAATATGAGAATGAAAGATTTGATAATACGATAATCTGGTTTGAATTAAATTATACTAATAATAGAAAGCATTGTTATAAATTGTGCATGGAATAAATTTGAAATGTTTATTAAATTAAGGAAAAAAGGAATGGCATTTAAATCGAACCATTAAAAAGATAATTTTCTGCTCTTCAAGATGGTATGTAAATCTTCTACATGCAATATATTTTTCTGAAGTTATTGGCGAAAAACTGAAATGAAATGCCGAAAATTGACTTAATTTTTGTTATTTAATTAGATCTTAGGAAGTAATTTTTTGAAAGTTGAAAAAAGTAATATAGGAAAATTCCCAGAATTTCATGTCCAAATTTCATGTCGGAACTATTTACCTTTTAGGAGGGCTTCTTGCGACAGGTAGACAGTTAAAACATATTTTTTCCTCCCTTTGTCCTCTGTATACGATAGGAAGCGGACTGAGAAAGCTTGAATGCTTAACACACACTCATTGGAATCATTTGAAAATTTGTGTAAATTAAAAAAACATCCGGGGAATAATTCAGTAACGTTATTGGATCACTGAGTAACCGTATTAAAAGGTGTAAATGCTACGACAACCGGAATATTCATATCTTCATGATAATCCATATTTTTCTTCTTCAAGCCCGTATTACAATAAGTTACAGAAGCAAGTTATTGCTTTTGGTGTAGTAAAAGCGTTACGATCATTGAGTGCAATTAGGATTCGCGACATTATATATGTTTTGTTAAAGCGGTATAAGCATGAGCTTAATCGAGTACAAGGAAGTAAAAACTATTATATCCATTTTATTATTCTTAAATTTATCGGCGGTTCATGCTTCAAATGAAGACAAAAAAGGAAAATTTATAATTGATTCAGAATTATAAACAAATACTTAAAAATTTCGGATGGAAAGACAGTATGTTTTGCTCTGTCGATCTCTACTAAACTTGTCTGTACATTCACAGACCGCGATTAAAATTTGATGTTTTGGACCGCAGCACAAGACAGATTTTGAGGGCAGTGTTTGTACTGTAGAAAAGATTTAAATAATGCCCAAGCCGAAGCCCACGGGAACGATATCAGCTGCCATGAAGCAACCCATCCAGCAAGAGGACCCCATAGGAAACCACGGAAGGACAAAATGACACCAGCAGTTAGCACCAGAAGTTAACTCTTTCAATCGAAGGCCCTCGGTGTGTGAAACAGAAAAATGTCACATACAGTAAAACTAAAGATCTATTCTGATTAGTCTTTGGCAGCTAAAATGAAAATAAAATTTAATTTTTTTTTCCGCAAAAAATAGCCCCTCCAGGATTTAAAACTGAGGCCTAATCAAGAAATCATATTGTGGTATAGGCTTGGCCCGTGGAACGGTCAGAGCCTGATGCAGAAGAATGTTACATCGCCTTAAAGAGTTGTAAACCATTTCTCTTTATATACTGTTGCCAAAAAATCGTCTGGTGGGTGTACTTGAATGCAGATTAACAAGAAGGATAATAGAAAAATAAATGACTCTTATTTTACGAATATTCCAGAAAACAAGAATGTAGCACAGGTTACAAAATGAACCAGCACCTGTATAAATTAACAACTCAGATCAGTAATAAATCTGAAGCACAGCACTCTTAATAGTTCTCAATGTCTTCATTCATCATTTCCACTGCTGACCAAACTCCAACTGATTAACTCTTGGTTTGAGATCTAGATTTTATGCCTTTTCCAACAAGAAGTGATGCCACATAGTAATCTCTAGAAAATTCTTTGTATCTCCTGCACCTAGTAGAGATAGGTCTTAGAATATTTCTTTTTTTGCCCTGTCGCCAAAATGTTCGCAAAGTTTGTCACCAAGATTAGCATGTCAGGGAAACAACTTTACAACTTACGATACGCATCTCTCTTATGTGCATTTGCTTTGCTGTTCTTTTTAAGTCTCAATCGAAATAATGTCTAAATAGAACGAGGTTTTCAGCCCCCGTGTTCTTACTTCGCTTTCTTCCATCAATATTCAAGACAAAATGTTCAATTTTAATTACTTGATGTATTATTTTCCTGGACTACACGGTTCGTATACTTGTGCAAGACTGATCAAAATCGGTAAAACATAGCGCTATATTTTTTGATACAAAAAAGTGTGTCCATAATTCATCGTTGAGGTTTTCTTACCTCATCAAAATTGATTAAAATATATGAAGATAAATACTACATAACATATTGCAAATCAACATTTTTTCAATAACATTAAGTTAAGAAATTTCCATACAGCAGCATTTCGTGGCATTTAGCCCAGCGACACCTGGTGCGAATTTGAGCATTTTGATGTTTTACATCCTATGAAAGGCTGCCTCGTGTGTGTGTGTGGCAATTACTTAACTTTGGATTATTAATCACCTAGAGTAATTATTAATGTTAATTTGTGCTTTAATCAAAATCTATGGGATAAGGAAACCCCGAAAAATAATTAAGGGACACCCTGTATTTATGAGAGTTTTGTGGGTTCTCATAAGGAGTGCATATGCAATTTTATTGCTTTCGAATGCAAAAAACCGTTTGTGGAAAGGCTAACAACCACAGAAATGACAGCTGTTGGTGGGGAGGTATCTCCCCTTGGCGGAAAACTTTTTACTCAACCTGATATATTTATAATAGCCCTAACTTCAAAATTTTAAACGGAAACACGCAGTTTTCTTAAATTATTTCAAAACTATATAACAAAGTAAGCTGGAATGCTAAGTTTAAACATCCCAGCATTTTTGGTTTCGGATTTATTAGAGAATGAAATTTTGATTTTTTTTTCTAATGTTAAAGTAAAATTTTGAAGTTTTATAGATATCTTGAGAAATAATATAACTATTGACATAGAATTTTTAAGTAGTGCTATGAATCATTTTGAACATTTTTCACTTTTATTTTTTATTTTAAAATAATTTAAGACACATGAAATATTTTATCGAAATTCATGCTGAAAAATTTTGGTATAGCAACACATATAAATTAAAATAGTAATCGAAGCAGATGACCATTCGAAAAGCCTAAGTTTGTTTCAGTCGATAGTTTTTAAACTATCGATAGTTCCATTCGATTGTTTCAGTCGATAGTTTTAAAACTATAGACTGTAAATGCGCCTATCGATAGTATTGCCCGGGAGGAAACTATCGATAGTTTTGAGAAAGTGGATACTAACGATTGTTTCAGTCGATAGTTCCGAAAACCCGATACTATCGACTGCGTTTCGACAGTATCGATATTCTATCGATGTTTAAGGAAGACTACCTCAAATATGGGGAAGAAATCCTGCCGTATAACTAAGCAGAGGCTCGCTCCCTGTGGCATATAGTAATGGAAGGGATCAACTCATGCCTACCGCCGACGTGTCGTACCTCTGTCTGAGGGGTCGTCGCATGAGCTGCGCTTAATGCCTAACCTCGGTAGAGGCCGAAGTTCTGGACTTTTCTCATCGAATTGGAAAAGAATGATTGATTTCTATCTGATTTCTAGTGTTGGTTTTGACTGCATGGATTTTTGGTTCTTCCTTTCCTTCCATTTCTCTTAATAAAATGTTCAAAGCCAGGGAAACGGATCTAACTTCATTAAAATTGAAAGGGTGACCAACCTGTCCGCTTAGAGGCGTTTGAGTGATCATTAAGAGGAGTGAGATCTAAGAAGGGGTGGAGTCTTAGAGAAATTTTACTACATTTCTAATTTTTAACTAAGTTTTTGTAGAATTACAGGAGAGTTACTGTGTTTTTCTCAATGAACAAAATTTATTAAGGAAAAGACTTTTTTAATTTAATGATTATTCTAAGCATAATTTAATGGGTTAATGTAAATGAAGCTACTGTTACATTTTACAAACAAGAGCTATTGGTCAAAAACTAAAATCATATTTGTTTCCAGCACATGAATCATTCATGAAATCAGTTAAGAAATCCCCGGTGCCAAAATATATTTTGGCCTGTGTAATTAATCCATCAATTTGTAAATCAAAAATTATCATAACAATATAGTAAAGCATTGTTGCTCAAAAGAATTATTACAACAACCTATTCTACTATAAATGCATTTACACAGTATTATCTACTGTTAACCTTAACAGTATATTAGTGTAGATTTGCTATTAAGAAAAAACAATGGATTGCGTCATTTGTTGAAAAGTTACTTTGAATCCTTAATGATTTTCACTGCCCTTACTTCTTTAAAGATCTTCGATCTTGATATTTTTATCTGCTTTCTCGGGAAGACCATTCGAAGAATTAAAATAATTCCGAAGTGTTTTAAGAAAATCGGAAAAGGATTGTAAGTACCATTTCTATTTCTTATGTAAAATTAGTAAGACAACAGTTGTCTAGATTTTGTGCTAAACAAATTTACTACGATTCTTGAAATATGTATTAGTATATATTTTTTCTAATCGAATAGAATTAAATACTTTTTGCTTAAATTAATTAGGTGTATCTGAGGACATATACCTACTTTTTTAATCGAATTGAATTAATCATTTTTATATAGAGTAAACTCTAATATTCACATTAAATATTATCACAAGTCCCAAATATTTCAGATATCTACATAAATACAACCCAAATTAAAACCGAAAGCTAAGAGTATCTTATAAATGTTTAATTCAGCAAAAAAATAAACTAATGTAACTAAATTTGAATTTTAGCTATTCTTTTCAGAAATTTAGATGTTGATATTTCTGTCCGTTTTTCGTTCAGCGTCACTATCTGTAATGTGCTAATACGTTCAAAGAGTTCTAGAATTATTTTATTGTCGAAAAATGATTATAGATTGAGTGTGTTTATTTGGTAATTCTTTCGACGTGACCATCTCGTACGGCTATAAAATTTTACCATCGTTCACACAAAGAAGTAAATACGGATTCCAAGCCTTCTTTAGTTATCTCCTCCAGTGCCTTTTCCGCAGTAACTTTTTGGAAATTGAGAATCTTTGTACTTGAAGCAAGCTTTCCATCCTGGAAAAAAAATCACGTAGAGCGAGATAAGGTTAGAAATCGGGATAATAAAGTATAGGAATGTGATGGTTTTACAGGTAATTCAACACACCAGGAGGACTTGTAAGCCGGTGCCATGTCATTATGGAGCACCCAAGGTTCAGCCTGCAGCTCGATGGGAAGTTTTGAATGCCTCTAATCCCAAGCTGCGCATAAGAATTGTACGTATCACAACTGGATTAAACCTATTCTTTCTAATGGATCACATGATACTCTCCACTCGTTCAGCAGGAAAATACAAAATTGATTTACATTTCGAAAATAGTTGAAGAGTTCAAAAACCTTTTGAACGTGATAGTATATGATGGAACGAATTTTTTAAAAAAAGGGAGTTATTCAAAGGACATGGACTTTCATAATGCTTTATTAATGCCAAAGTAGTAAACGTAAACAAATAGTCGAAGCGAAACGTTATGTTGGCGATGTCGCAACTTGTTGTATCTTGGAGGAGAGGATGTACTAGTTTTTAAATTTCAACCAAAATTTTATTCGCGCGTGTAGTATTTTCAGAAAGTAACAAAATTTCAGGAAGTAAAAAATGATAAATAGTGTCATTACATAAAATATCCCGTTGAATTTCTTGGACTATTACCATTTAACGAAAGTTTTAAAGCATTTAAACAATCTGAATTATCATAACTGAAAGAAAATTTATTAGCTTAGACTGACTAACCTCTTCGCTTTTGACCTGAAATGTGGCTCATATCAGTTTAAAAGCTTCATTAGCTTTAGGAAACATTTTGGGTATTTAAACTCTAAACACAGTAAAGTAATCAAACAGTTACTCCACCTCTTATCTAATATCATTTTAATCGTGATTCAAATTCGCAGGATTTCATTTTTGGTACTCCATTTCAAGGAATGTTAAGATGGCTGTGCCATATAAAGTATAAAAAATAACAATCTTACAAACAAATATGATTATCTCAAATTAACTTGGCTATTGTCTGAAAATAAGGCTCGAACATCAACACATTAAGCAAAAATATTACCAACTGCTGTTCAATGATGCAAAATAATTTAAAAATACACAAGAAGCAATCATACATTTCTCTAGTCTGTTTCTGTGTTGCCACCATAATCATGATTCAACTTTATTGGATTAATTTTTTAGCACACAGGGTTAGTAGAAGCTAAGATAAAAATAAGAAGTTATATTTTAGTCAAATCTCACACACAACCTGGCTTCAGAGATATCTAGAAAATTTGTGGCATATTCCAATTTCTGAATGTCAGGTGATGATTATACTTAATGTAATTATACTTATAATCATACTTAACTTTTAAACCGCTGCCTTTCAATGAAAGTTTATATGTTTCCACTGATCGACAATTTAGTGCAATAAAAATTAGCTCAGAGTACCTTCGGAACGAATTCGTTCTTAACCGGAAATGTTGTGAAATTGTATGTATTAAAATGACATAAAATGATTTGAAAGTGAACAAGAAGAGTACACTAATAATACAGATGTCTCATTTCTTTCCTAAAGTAACTATAGCCGTGTCTTAACTTCACAGGATTTAGTTTTGGGCACGAGAATTTTATGTAATTTAAGATGGATGCACAGTCGCGGAAAAAAGTATCCACCCAGCATTATTCCGCCGATAATTATTTTATCTTAAAACAAAAGGTACCAATTTTCAGTAAATAACGTCTATTAATAGATTCGAAGTCTAAAAAGTTCAAAAGGGGTCGTCTACATATTTAAAATTGCACGAACTTCAAACTTTCAAATGGAAACACATACGTTTCTTAAAATATTTCGAATCTACATAACAATTTATTCTGGAATACCAAGTTTCATCATCCCAGCATTTTTGGTTTCGGAATTATAAGGAAATGAAATTTTGAGTTTCTTATGATAAAGTAACATTCTGAATTTTTATTAATATCTTGAAAAATAATGTAACCATTTACCAAAAAAAATTATGCAGTAGTATGAATTATTATGCACATTTTACACTTTTACTTTCTATTTTAAAATATTTTGGAGTTCATGAAATATTTTATCAAAATTTATGTTAAAAGTTTTTTGAATAGCAACACTTATAAATTTTAACAGTACTCGAAGAAGATAGCCATTTGGTAAGCCTATGCAAAATTTCGGCATATTCGTACGAGAAGTTTTGAAGTTACATTAAATTTTCAATTTTTTCACTATAGAACGATGCATTTAAGGGGACGTCTTATATTTCAGAAACGTTTTTATTAGTAAATATAATGATTGCACCATTTTATTTTTCAAACTTAATTGTATAAAGATTTTAACTATTTATATATTTTATTAAAACATCTTTAAATTAAAGTGGTGTAATATTAATCGATTTATTTTTTATCTCATGAATTTTTATCGATTGCAAAATGTAGATCATTACTTTGAAAATGACATTTAAAGTGCGAAATACTTTAGAATGCTACTACCGACATTTAAAGGCAAGCAGAGAACTTTAGTAAGTAAATGTGGAGACGAACCCTTATATATCGAGATTACAAAATGTCAAATATCTTCCAATATATTACTGATATATTAACCAAAATATATATCCTGTGGTATTTTTCCATGAGAAATTTTATTTATGACATCAAAAAAGTGTGTTGCCATTGAGAATTTCGAAGTTAGTTCCATTTTAAATATGTAGATGATCCCTTAAGAGAATTTCAACCTTAGAATCTTTCAGTATATGTTATATCCTCTAAAACTGTGTCTTTAGTTTTAAGAAACAATGATTATCGGCTGAATAATGCTGGGTGGATCCTTTTCTTTCCGCGTCTGTACAAAAGTAGTAAAAAGATGTTAAATATTCATTATCAGTCAAATTTCTAATTGACCTGGTATAAGTCCCCGTAATTTGGCCTTGATCCAGTTTCTGAATAATATGATAATTAAACTTGATGCTGGTATCAACTGTTATAAAATAGGATATTTTATGTTATCGTATTTATTTCACCTGATTTGCTTTACAATGAACGAGAATGCAATTCAACAAGCAGATAATGAAAAAAGGAAGCTGAATTCCAAGAAAATTTCAGCAAAAAATCTAATTTAGCACAGGTAACAAAACTGAACAGCACTTGTTTATATTAACAGCAGATATCTCCAATAAATCTCAGTCGCAGCACTTTCAATAGCACTCGAAGGTTTCTCAGTTCTCTCTGTCGATCAGCTTCACGCTACTAAACCTAAATCACGCTAAATGAAAATAATGTTGTAAAATATACTTTTTATTATTTTTAAATAAAATATAATTTTATTTAAAAATTCTTAAATATATTATTGTAAAATATACTCTAAATATTGTTTTGAAAATTTATTAAAATTGGAGAAAAATTGTTCTCAAATAAAATTGGTTTTCCATGAAAAACTAAATGTTTCAATTTTATAGCAGTGTAGAAATATTGTTTTCATTATGCTCCGAAGTTAGTAACCATAAACGAACCAATTACGCCTACGAGCCAAGGCACGCGGATAACCTGAATTACCCGAACGCCGCCGCGACAATTAATCGGGGACTGTGGCCCTCGCATAATAGCCATTATTTCGAGTGGCTCATGCAACAACCCCTCGGTACGACCCGTCATCTGCGGGGGCTAATTCAACCCCCACTATTACTATATACCACCTTGAAGAGAGACTCCGCTTACTTATACGCAGGTAAGGTCCGAAGTTAGTAAGAGAAAATGTTATGCTTTTGATTAATTTTAAACAAAAACTTTTAGAAATTCTTTCCTAGTGAGCAAGAATTAACTTTTTACCAAATTTCGGCAACGATGTGTCTTGTAGAGTGTTTTGAATCTCCCATGCCGCGGTTTACAGATTGTGTGCCACCATGCTAATAAGATAAGCTTGCTTGCTTGGTCTCAGGACTGGATTAGACTTGCACTGTGGTGCAGAGCTGCGGATAGGGCGGCTTAGCTGGAAGTTATTCTGTTAAAAATCAAGCAAATATTCTAGCAGCAAAATGGTACACATTTCCCGGACATACATCGTATATGACAAACATATTTTTGAATATACAGAGTGTTCAGAAAGGTCCTTTACAAGCACTGAGGGTAGGTTAGACACATTAAAAAAAAGTCATCTTCCTATATGCAGAACATGGGGTCTCAAATGCAAATGGGATCCGCTTCAAGCGACTCTTCGCCAATGAATTAAGTATAAGGAAAGGTAAATGGCGCAACAACCCATATGTATGAATAACGGCGAGTGAAGAGGTTTTCGCTTCAAACGGCACGGCCTTTGAAAACTTTCTTTAACTACCCCAAAAATTTGTATTATCGTGTCCTGCCTGCCATTATCGTATGTATCACACCTTATAAAATTGCTAATGTTTTATTCATGGAAATGGGCTGTTGTATATTTTTGCCAATTTGTATTCCATTCATGCTGTGTTGCCCATTTGATCTGGTGGATACTCTTCTTTGACTCAATTCACTGGCAAATAGCCCCCTTTAGTGAATTCCCTTGGCTTTTTCAAGCCCATGTTCTATGTGAAAATGTATTTTTGCTATATGTCTGACCTATCCTTCAAGTTTGTAAACGACGATTCGAAACACTCTGTATAATTATGTCATCTATTACGTAATTTTGGACTTTATATTTATTGGAGAGTAAAATTAAACACATGTAGTATTAAAGAAATTTTTTTACTCTAGAAACTACGCCGACAAAACTTTGTTTCGAATTTAAAATTTTCGCAAGTAATTATATAGCAAAAACACCAAACGATAATTCTGCCAATCATTTTGAAATAATTTTTTTATTAAAATAAGCATTATGTCTGTCTTGCTTTAGAAGTAAAATATTATTTACTACAAATATTCATATTTACTCTCACATTCATAGTATTAATTTCAAATTTTAAGGGAATACTTTTCTAACACATTGGCAAATATGCTGTAAGTTTCATTTATTTTGATGGAATCTCAGCATGTTAAAAGGAAAAAAAAGATGTCTAAAAATTTGGGAATTTTTAAAAACTTCATTTCTTCCAGAACATATTTGCAATTTTCACGAAATTCCCTGTAAGCAATGTGCATATTGAACAAAAACATTGATGAAATTTGTAAATATTTATCAGTTTCCTGTGGAAAGGTTTGAACCCATACTTTTTTCTTTATCATTAATTTCTGGTAGGTCTCCTAAATGCCCTTGTAGCCGAATATTTACAGTAAAATGTGAATTAGAGTCTATTCATTACATTGACGAAGTTCAAGGGGAGTTGGTCAGCCTTTCCAAAGAAATACTAAAAAATGTGAAAATCCGAAAGTATCCGGATACTTTTGACAATATAATACATTCTCTTAAGAAGGGAAGAAAACAATTGGCTGAATATGTAACAGATATTCCCCAAAAAGCCGCACCCACAGCTCTGAAATTGCTGTTTTGCAAAAAAAAAAAAAAAAAAAAAAAAAAAAAAAAAAAAAAAAAAAAAAAACCTTATGAAAGCGCAATAACAATTTGTAAAATATCGTTAGAAGGGCGGAGTTGCGCTTTTGCCATTCTAAATAAAAGAGACCTCTGTCTATTCCGACACACCCACTCGAAGGGCATTCGCACTCGCTGTATTTTTAAAGAATATCCATTATTTAGGTGATAATTCTGCAAAAAGCTTTCGAAACGCATTCATTACGCATAAAATCATATTCAATAAGTAATTGCACTTTTTTATGTAATGGTTATTGTATTCTTTAATCTCATATTTAAACCGGGTTCGGCATATAACTCGCTGCGTTTCACACACATTTATTTTCGCAACACTATAAACATATACGAACGCATATTAAACTCATAACGAACAAGAATACAGACGAAGGCGCATTTCCCAGAATGCAGTAACATTCTTCTGGAAGAACACCGAAGAAAAGTTTAAAAGCTGACGATTAACAATTTCTGCCAACATAGTATTTTAATACAAGAACAAGAGAAACAGTATATTGATAATATTAATTTCGAGCGTGATCTACAAATTCGATATTAGTGATTACAACTGAAAATTTTACATTGAAAAGTATTTACCATTTATTGCTTATATCCCAAAAATATGACGAAACAAATTTATTTTTAAATTGCTGTTATAAACCAGCGCCCTAGATTTGTATCGTATAATTAAAGAAAGGAGCTTTTTGTGTTGAGTGTCTTTTCATAGTGAAGAAGAGAGAATACAATTTTTGTACCTCTTCCTTCACTAATTGTGTCAAACATTTGATTCAGGTGTAAAATTGTGGTATCTTAACGACATACCAAATTTTATTGCTTTTATTTGTTGAGTTTTTGCGTTATCATATTCCCATGTAAACAGGTAGACAAAAAACGGTCTATCCTTCCACGGATTCAGAGCAGAATTCTACACAGATCTACCATTTGTGTGAAAAAATCGTGCATAAAAAATCACCCATCGAGCTTGTTCGGTTTTTGAGTCACATTCAAATACGCACTTATGGACAGATCGACAGAGAGTTACTGTTTGATGGATTCCGTCCCAATGTCTTATCTGGATTTATATATTTAAAAAAGTTGCTTAAAATTTAGACAATTCATTTTCAGTTAACAAATTTGTAAAATATTCAGCAAAGTTTAATTTAGCATTCATACATTTTCGACTGAAAAATCATTATTTTATTTTAATTTTATTTGTTTCATTTAAAAAATAGAATAAAGTGCAAGTAACAAAATTGCAAATTGTAACCAAAATGACTCAACATTTGTAATGGTACCAAACGCTCCAACAACAATGAAACCATTAGAACGGCCACCATCTCGAAACTTAAGAGAAAATAAAGATTCTTACATGCACGTCGTGTTTGATTTATTCAAAGAACATTTATGTCAAATATTTAAAAAAATCGAACAAAGCATTTTATCGTGACTGCGTAAAAAACAAATTTAAAACCAACGAAACGCCGAACGGTCCAAAGACTCGCTTCATCTGGTCAACTGACGTGTTCCGATGCACTAGGTCCGGATTGGTTAAGAACTGAGACAGGATATTAACAGCAAGGCATCCCTCCGTAAACGAACGACAAACGTCCCAAAATATTTCTGCCGGGGAGCTCTGATATTTCCAAAATTTCAGCTTCAGTACTTGAACATTGTTCTTAAGAAAGTTGTAATAATTGCAATGAATAATTAAGTGGCATAAAAATTTTCATATCTCTCACAAACTTTGCGGATATACTATATATACACCGATTGATGAAAAAAATTCTTGTATTCCGTTTCTTCAAGTTCACCTCCGAGCAACTGGAGAGTTTTGCTTAAGAATCTGATAAAATAATGTGTTCTTAAACGACTATTAACATCTTTGATTAAATTGCCGGTTTCAGCAAATAATACGACATCATCCACTTAAAGAAGTAGTTTAATCTTATCCTGATATACAAATGCAAAAATTGCCAATTTCAGAGTGTTAAAATTTAAACTTTCAAGTACGGAGTGAATTTCTAAAAAGCATTCCCTCTCAGAATGATGCAAACCCCATAAAGCTTTATTTAAACGACATACGTGGTTTAGATGGATCGACAAATCCAGGTGGTTGCGTCATAAAACTGTTCTTCCACAGTGAAGGATGTGTAGGGTGTTCAAAAAGGTCATTCAAAAACTTTAATGATAGGTCAGTTATACAGAAACAAGAAAATTTCACAATATAACATGGGAACAGGAATTCAAAAGATATCCCCTACCGGGGGCTCTTTCTCAAGTAAGAGAAAAAGATACACCAGGTGAAATGGTCATCACATATCGAGTGGAATAGAAATTTACAATAGCACAATAACCCAGCTGTATGATTAACACCATGCGAAGCGTATATCGCTTCAGACGGCATCTCCTTTGAACAGTTACTTTGAAAATTCCAAAGGTTTTTCCGTTGGGACGGCGTCCTATTTGCCGTTGTTGTACCTGTCATGTCGCTAAGGGCCTGTGATGTTGTTATTCGTGAAATTGTGAGTATTCAACTCAATTTGTGTTTTACATTTAATCTTGGCTTATGCTTTTCTTTTTCTTAAACCACCGATACGGCATCCCTGAAAAGCATCCCTTTCCATTTCAGACCCCATGTTCTATTTCAAAAATGATGAGTTTCTGTATGTCTGACCTACCCTAGCAGTTCGAAAACGACCTTTCTGAACAGCCTGTGGATAGGCAGTTTGATATCTGTTGGACAATGCCTCCATTTTTGTTTACAAACTGGAAGAGAAAAGCACATTCGAAGGCCGGCACTCTTTGAAACAGGGAAGGTCGTTTAGCTTCTGCGACAAATGTTTTAGCTACCCCCACAATATTCTCGATGATATTATTTCGCTACCCCCACTATATCGTTCGAGATAGCATTCAGATAATCTAACAGCGTCGTGGAGATACCGTACATTATCATTTGTTAATATGTTACTAATTTGCTGAAAGACCGCACATTGCCACGCAGGGAAGAGCAGAACAGTACTGTGTAACACGTGGCCTGCTCAGTGAGGACATTAGCGGTATTCCCCTCATTGGTAGCCAGACCTATGTGAAACCGTGCTTGGTCACTCTTACAACTAGTGCGAAACGTAACCTGCTCTTCACTTGAAACAGCGGCATAGAAGCTGTTTGACACAGTCTCACCCGCAGTGATATAAGAAACATCCCTTGCGAATGTTATCCAGTGTTTAACTGCATACCGGCTTGCTCTGATATGTGACATCCTTGCGAAATGCTCAATGGCTTTCAAAATTAAACTGGCGCTGTCCATTTCGCGTGTGTCACGTGAGCGTGAATTCTGTCCATTTAGTTTTAATGAAGCTGATCTGAAAGCATTTCCGGCTGGTTACTTTTATTGGAGCATATGCTATGTATTCGAGAAAGTTTTAATGATAGTACGGTTGCAGATTTTTTTGAGACGTTGGTTGATCAAAAATTCCGTTTATTGATGGCTAGCCGCCTTCGGCGACCAGCTTGTTTACCTGGAATATGATTTCTATTGAATCTTACGTCATTTTATATTCATGGTTCTTTAAAAAACGTGATTTTAAACTTCAGATATTGGTAAATATTTAACCCATGTTCTATTAGTGACCATGTACCTGTTCTGTTCATTGTCTATAAAAATGTACGTTATGGAGTCAAAAAACTGATCATGTCCTGTAACCTCTAATTCCACGTTTCGGCGCGATCTTCACTTTCTTATTTCTCTTGTAAAATATGCATTTTATTTCAACATTAAAATGACGCAGCACATTTTAGGGCCAGAGGCATGTTCGTTGGATTAATACATGTTGAAAAAAGAATGAAACATAGTAATATCTCGGATATCTTTGTTTACAGATTTAACAAAAATTTTGATGAAATAAAATATGAAAGCAAAATGTATTAAGATATTATATCAAATTACAACAATGAAAGGGGAATACGCAACTAAATATTTGTTTAAACAATGAAAATGATTTCATTTGCGTTGCAACATTGAAAAGTATTGTTGTAAATTATGCCAAAATATATTTTTAAAAATTTATTAAAATTTAAGAAAACAATATACGGCAACGTAAGTAATAGCATTGGAAAGGTAATATTTTGCAATTTCAGATGGTATAAAAATGATTTTTGTGATGTAATACTTTCGGAAAATATTAGGGAGAAACGCTAAAATTTTGCTTAATTTTTAATTAATTAAAATTCTATTTAAAATGTCAAAAAAGGGCTTCAAGATGCAAATGCCTACCCTCCAAAGTATGTGTGTACCAAATTTTGTAGCTCAATGTCCAACGGTATGCCCTTTATAGCGCCAACACACACATATTCTTCTTTATTATTAGTAGAGATGGGCTGAAATCCTCCCGTTCGCCGTAGATAAACTCAGAGTAAATATCGTCTCACAGTGTATCTGGGAACAAAACGCCGCCCCATGCCCCGTGACTGATGCCATTACGGCAACCGAACCGGTTGAGTGGACTGGACATGGGGCAGTAAATCTGGGAACATCAAATTCGAGCAAAATGAATTTAATTCTGATTGACTGAATAAAGGTGTAAGAATTTTGTGTCCATAGAGTTTGAAATAAGTATGTTTAGTTTAATTCGTTTTAAGTCTCATTTTAAAGGTATACTAGCCGCTTTCGGCGACCAGCGTCTTTGCCAAGGATATAATTTCAACTGAGTCTCTTATGCATAATTTGATATTTATGATTCGAGTAACAACGTAAGTTAAACTTCAGATTGTGGTACATATTTAACCCATGTTCTATTAGTGACCATGTACCTGTTCTGTTCATTGTCTATAAAAATATACGTTATGGAGTCAAATAACTGATCATGTCCTGTAACCTTCAATTTCATGTTTCGGCACGATCTTCACTTCCTTATTCCTCTTGTAAAATATGCATTTTAGTGGACTTCACCAGTTCTGTTCTTTGTCTCCAGAAATCTCCCCGACCATAGCATGTAACATCTAATTGCTCGTTGACAGCGCCATCTTCACTTTCTTATTCCTCATGAATTTGATTTCAACATTAAAATTTATCAGCACATTTTATGGCCAGCGGCATGTTATTTGGAATATAACATTCTGAAGAAAGAATGAAAACATGGCAACCATAATCATTCAGCTTACTGGATACATTTCTTAATATACTTTACATCTCAGAGAGCTTGGGTTTTAGATTCAACAAAATTCTGATGAAATAAAACACGAAAGCAAAATGTATTAGGATGTTAATTCAGTTTTCAAAAATGAAAGAGAGACACGCAAATAAATATTTATTTAAACAACGAAAACGGTTGGAATTGCGTTGCAACAAGGAAAAGTATTGATGCAAATTTTGACAAAAAGAATTTTAAAAATTTATTTAAATGAGAAAAAAGTCTGCACGGGAACTTAACCTTTTAGGCTACGGGGACTTAAACAAGAAGAAATGTTTTAAATGCAGTGAGTGGAATCCTCCTTTGTATCTGGTACATCAAATATACCGACCCGCATTAAAATGTAAGAAATTTTCAGGGACCGTAAGGTAAGGTAATTTTTTGCACTTTGTGCTGTAATATTTTTGGAAGTTATTATTCAAAATCTTTCAGATGGAAAAAAAAAAGATTTTTGTGCCGTAATATGTTCGAAAGTTATTGATGAAAAAAGCCCAAATTTCACTTAATTTTTAATTAATTAAAATTTAAAAAAAGGGCTACGAGGTGCACATTCCCACCCACCAAAATATGTTTTTGTAAATTTTGTAGCTCTAGGTTCAGCGGTCTGCCCTGTAAAGGACCAACACACACACATTCTCCTTTATTATTAGTAGAGATATTGGCTATTTTGTGATGGAGCTCCTAGTTTTGTATCATAGAAAATGAAAACTTGAGACGCCTCTCCCAACTTTCCAAGAAACATGAGTAGTCGATGGGATTCATGTCGAAGGTCATTTCTAGAAATATGAAATCGTCGGCATGAATATGAATCTAGGTCGTCGAAATATGAAAGTTGCGAGAGGAAAAAAGATCCCTCTTTGTCATCTAATTAGAGTTCAGAATTTCGAGATCTCTTTTTAAGTGTCCTTTGCGTTCCTTGTTAACTTGTTGCTAACATAATGGATCATTCAATCAACCTAATGTCGCTTACAACTGACCAAAAAAACGGAGATTGGCGAATCAGTGTAGGATAATTAATACGACCGTTGTCTTTAGTTTTCTGCTTCTGTTTCAACTAAGAAACAATTTTAACGTCGTAAATCGAATTCATGCATTGCCTTTATTGTAGAAATGCAACAAATGGCAACTTCAGCGTAGAGATGGATAAGTCTAATTGTTTTTCTTCCCGCTTATACATGTGTATGTAAATATACAAATTGAAAAAAAAATTGACGGCAGCGATAGATGCATAGAAGTGTAAATCTGTAATGACAGACTGGCAGCCGGCCATAGCGTGATATTTGACGCTCTTGTTTTCGAATGCATAAATGAGATACTCCTCAAAAGCATTTTAGTTAAATTAAGAATAATATCGCTACAGTAATAACTCCCAAAATGAAAGATTTATCACTAATTCAGTTACTTTCGAACACGCAACGGAACTAGTTCATGGGCGCTACTTTTATTCATTCTGTGTGAAGTTATAAAATTATGTTTACGGCGTGTTTTCGGAGTACTGTTAATTAAAACAACCGAAATACTAGTTTCCATAATACGAAAATGGTTTATTTTCATTTGTGCAAATGGAGGGGTCTAAAACATATAAAAAACACTTTCAAAGTTTTCTCCCCTACAGTTTAGTTGAGGTCGTGAAAAACTAAATTCATCATGACGGACAGCTGTGAAATTGATGTCGAAGTAAGTTGCTATAATTATTGTTACAGCGGTTTTTCTAAAAACATTTCTGCTTTCTTGTTGTGAGATATTAAGCTGAAATAATTAATAAAATCTTATTCTCTCATTCATTCATACATTTTAAAGGGGAATTGAGCCAACGTATTCGTCTTTTTTCAAACGGTTTGTGAAAAAAAAAAATACAGTGTTCATTATTTAGTAATTATAAAATTTTGAAATGTATTGAGCATAGCCTGCGGATTTTTTTAAAAATTTTATATGCATACTTTATATTTTTGGTTTCATAGTTAGTAAGTGTACTATGAACGAAATGATAGTATTTTTCCAATAGTTACAACATAACATATCATAATTTAGGTAACTCTAGAATAAAATGAATCTTCTGTAACAAATTTCTGGAATGAGATTTAAATTCCGGAGTGTACAGAAGTTTCAACGTTATAAATATAAGTGTTGCAGAAGATTTCAACACAGTAAATATTTTTCATCTGGCATCGAATTTCAGAATTGAAACTTTTCTTTCAAACCCATTTTATTCAATAAGATTTATGTACATACATTTGAAAGACGTTTTCTATTCACTATATAATATACAGATTACATTCTTATAGTTCTGAATTGTTAAAAGTTTTAAAAAATGGTAACTTTGTACACAAAAATGTTTTACTTTTAATAAAAAATTTGTAGAAGTATTTTTTTTATTTTTAATTAAAAGCAAAGTAATTAAAAATATCAAATTTTGATTGACATTTTACTTGCACTATTTTCGAAGTCTTATATCTGTTTTGTGCATTTTTACCGCTGCTTGCTTAATTCTCTCAAACTTTCATCTCACGTAAAATTTGAGCTTTAATCCGAAAAAAGAAATCATTAAGGCTCGAGTAACAAAAGAACTTGATTGCTGAATCGAAACATGCTTATAAAATATAAAATCGAAATCATTCATCATCGGAGTTATTTGTGTAATATCGAACATGTCTTATAATTTTTGAAATATATTAGAGAATGTTTATTTTCCGATTCTATGAAATAATTAGAGCAATGCACTAAGAAAGCAAACTTTCAAACTAACAGAGTGCCGATATATTTTTATGTATCGAAATGTATTACCGAATAGAGCAGTTCTGGTTAGAAAAGTCAAAACTATGAAAGAATTTCATCATTGCTTACTTTTGAAATGAAATCTTACCTGTAAATTCCAGAAAACTAGAAAAATTCAAAGATTTTATGTAAACCATGTTTCAAAACAAAACCGGCTGAACACGAAAGCCAAACATTGACGCTTTGGGTAACAACAATGGAAGACAACCCATTGATACAATTTTGTTGTAACAATGAAAAAGATTTGAATTTATTACAACAATGAAAGGGTTTGCTGTGAAATATACCTAAAAAATTTTTAAATAAATTTTAATTATTGAGAAAAAAAGCAACTATATTGGAACAAAGAATCATTTTTGCAATTTCAGTGGTCTAAAAGAAATTTTTATGCTATAATGTTCTCGGAAGTTATCCAGAAAAAGAGCTAATTGTGTTTCATTTTCATTAAATAAAAATTTTATAATGGCACCAAGGTGAACATTCTCAACCTCCAAAATATATTTGTGCTAAATTTAGTGACTGTAGGTGCTGCGTCTTGTTTTGTAGAGCATAAACACTAGGATGCCACACATATTCTTTTTATTATTAGTAGATATCAACTCCTCAAGAACTATTTTGACACTTTTTATCTAAATCGATATCTTTAATGTTTCTAAAAATGAAATTTTGTGTTGAACCTTTCACCCACTGTCTTATGTGTTAAAGCTGAAATTTTGTGCACTTGTCCGTTCTCGATGATTCTACCCTTTTTAAATATTTTCAGAACTTAATTACCAGTTAATAAATTAATTTTATTCAAATTTCGAATATGGTACAAGTGGTGCCACCTAGTATTGAATTTAAGAAAAAAATTATTTCGCGATTCCATAGCGTATTACTTTGCAACTGATATGCGATTAAATTAATTTAAAAACATAGAATCAACACATTAAATCTGGCGTTTTACGAGCCCTTCCTACACTACATTAACGAAGCTCTTCGCTTTTGTTATTTATCGTTTAATTGTCATAGCGTTAAAAGGGTTTCTAGCTTTACACTCTCTCTCACGGATAGGATTACAAAAATCTGAAGGCATTTAGATCTTCACTCACACTTTTTCAGTTTTTTCTACATGCATTAAAAAAAGACATTAGACACGCAATTTTAAAAAAAAAATCACTTAGTTCAATTTATTGAAAATTGTGGTAAAACTTGTTAGAATCATTTTTATATACATCAGAATTTCGGGTTTAAAATCCTTTGTTGTTTCAACTAATTTAGGAAAAAAAGATTACAAATGTGATTTATTGTAAGGCAAATCTATTAAAGATATACTAAAAAATTATTTTTTAAGAAAATTGCCGGTCTTTCCGATCAGCCTCATATGTTAACAGGTGCTAACTCTAGAATAGAACAATGGATCGCAAACATAAAGGGAGGTTATTACAGAGTGCCTGTCGGTAAAAGAAATTTTTAAAAGAAAAGGTTCCACCAGATGAAGTGACAGTCTATTGTAATTTAATGTATTATACATAGTATTGTTTTTGAGGATTGTATTTTAAAATTATATTTGTTTAATATTTACACAATGTTACATTTTCCTACCCCCGCGGACCTTTAAAACGCTCCGCATCTTATAAGTGAAAGGTAGGCGTGGGTAATAAATGAATCATATCAAGAAACTGGATTAAATCGTGTCTATCACGCAAGATATAGAAATGCAAGCTTTGAATCAAAGTCGGATTATGACAATTAGGTACTTCTCCTTAACCATTGATAGATAATCGAAGCCAAATCGATAGTATCGGGTTTTCGGAACTATCGACTGAAACAAACGATATCTTTTTCCCGGACAATACGTATAGGCGCATTTTCAGTCGATAATTAAACTATCAATGTCTAAGGAACATAATACTTAGGAAATGTTAGGAATATAACATGTAAATCACAATTTTAAATACAAAATGTTTGTTTTAAAATGGTGATAATCTTTTGAAAAGCACATTTATATAAATCTAAATTATTTGTTCCTAAACTTTGGTTTTGATCCTTTTATGTATTAAATATTTGTGGGAACTCATCTCAGATGACAATGATTCTAACGCAAATACATTCAATCAATACCAACTAACTTATTTCGTAAGAGAATTGTCAAATCTGCCTCATACAGCGTTAACTTTAGAATGGTACAAGTCAATTTTACTGGAGCAAATGGTGTCATAATCGCTAAAAGCGATCTCTATAGTGGTTCTCTCTCTAAGTGAGTTTGTTAAAAGAAAAAGGTGAACCAGATAAAATTTTCAATATAAATTTAATGGCATACAAATTCACAATAATATTACAACATACTTACGCTTGCGTAACATTATTCATGGATTAATTCATATCCAAATCATGAATAGATTTTTGTCGATTGGCTTTAGTTTCAAAATATTTGTTTTCGAGATTTCTCGATTTTGCTCATTTCTTTTGTAAGTTCAGCTTTTCGGATTCGAAATTAGGTTCGACCTTTTCAAGTATTTCTATTTTGTTAATTAAATAATTTTTTTAAGAATTATAATTCATTCAAGTTATTTCAGATGCGAATTAATGACATTCTACCACGGCAAGAGTTTTCCTTAATGGGACGGTGGACCTTGAAATTGGCAAAAATTGCCATTCTACGAGTGTCGCAAAATTGTCGCTAAATGTATAATGATTTAGTATCACCATCTGACAAAAATGATGATATTATTGATATCACAGTCTCGTATGATGGCACATTTCAGAAACGTGGACATACGCCATTATATGGAATTAGTATTGTTGTCAATATTTTGACTGCGTCATTGATTAAGAGATGCTTTCGAAATATTATCCTGAATGCACTAATGCAAAAAGGAATATTGGAGAACACAGTGCTGATTTCTCCATACGGTACAAAACCCACAGGACAGAATACAGCGAAAAATATATGGGATCATCAAATGCCATGGATGCCATCCATGCTGCAGAACTTTTATGGAAGAGATCACTTAAAAACTGTGGTATGCGATACACGAGTGTTCTGTTAGATGGCGATTCCAAGACATGCCAACATTTATTAGAATTAGATGTATATGGTGACAGTATGAAAATTCTTAAAGAAGAAAGTCTAAATCATGTGACAAAGAGACTTGGGACAGACAAATTTAAATTTATTTTTGTCCTAAAACAAATAGTTATTGATATTAATTTAGAAAACACACGAGCCTGAAAATTCTAAAGCATCAATTGAAAGGAATAACATAGTAAGAATATGTCTGTAGTTTAATCAAACGAATAGTGTATTGTATAGAGAAAGCAAGTCTGAAATGTAAGTGTACACATATATTTAAAGTGTCTTTTCCTCAATATTATATAATCTCAGATTTACGTGTCTTTAAAATGCTCCATGCGTCTTGCTTTTCTAGTACATGTTACAAAATTTTTATGAGTTAAATTTTAAAAAAAATATATTCCATATTGTAATGTTACAATAGTTATGTGCAGAAAGTGTCAAAACTCTAAAACAAAAATTAAGCAAAAAGCTATATGGTGTCCACTGTCCTCTTAGTTACAGTCCATGTTATATGACATTTTACGTATAAACCAAAGACAATAATAAGAATATAGTTGAAATTTCCTTTAACTAATATAGTTTACGCATAAAAGTAAATGGTACTTTTGTTTGATGAATACTTAAATATTTTCTAAATTTTTATACGATATTTTAATCTTTGTTTTTTTTGTTTAATTTTTCAACTTCAAAAGGAATTTTAAAAATTTGTATAACTTTGCACAATTTAACACAATCCTGAATTTTCCTTCCACCTGTCTATTTTCAAAATGTTTGAATTTGAACCCTGGTAAACCTCGGTATTTTTTATCATTTTATTTTATAATGCATTCGACGCTCGTTATAACGACCCCCAGCGTCCCACAGCAAAAGCTCTTTATAACGAGTGATCGCTACAGTGGATATAATTAAAAAATGTACACGTGCAAGCTCAGCAGTTCCGTAAAAATAGGCGATTTTTAAAGAGATTCGAATTAAATACTCAACTTATTTTTTTTTATCATTGGTATTAAAAATAAAATTTTATCAATTAACAATATATTTCTAAAACAGATTTTAAAGTAGAAAATAAAGGGTGGACTTACAAAACATTTATTTTCTAAAGAAAAAAAGCAGAAATTTTTGCTTGTGTTTTCTACACTTGTGATTTTTGCAAAACATAATTTTCCATTTCTGTTAAAGATGATAAATAATGTTCTGTATTTTCTTTCCTTTAAAAAAGCATTTTAAAGTCACAATAACACTTGAAACATTTTTTTTAATTCTAGGATATTCTAATTTCCGCGCTATGGTGAGTGGTAATTTTTCCGCCCTGTCAAAGTTGAACTGCAACACTGAAGACTCTACGAAGCTTGGCAATGCAATAATCAATGTCATTTCAAGTTAAACGTTTAGATAGTAGGGTGGGCCAAAAAACACCTTTTTTCGAAATCGCTATTCTAATAGTGCGGAAAGAGTTCTCTCTGCGTTCAATAAACACGGTGTAAAATATTTTTTTGATTGGATAATATCTTCTGCCCCGCATCGTACCTCTATTTTGGAAATTTGGGTAAAAATTGCATTTTTTACTCGGTGTAGGAAATATAATTATTTTTCAATATTGCTATTCTAATAGTGCGGAAGAGGTGCCCACTGGGTTCAATAAGAAAGGTGTAAAATATTTTTTCGATAGAATAATATCTTCTGTTTCCGTATCGCAATTGAAATTTTGCAATTTTTGTAAAAAAGCACACTTTTTCTTGTCTTTTTTATACAGGAAGCGTCTTCGGAATATTGCTGATAGAAAGGCTCACAATTTATATTTAAATCATACACAAACAACGACTAACCCAGAGTATGTAGATTATGAAGATGAAGAAACGGATTATTTTTCAGATATATCTGAAGTAATTTTAAATCTGAACACTTACAAACCATCAACATCGAACCGTTTAATCTCTCTTACTGTTCCTAAGTACAAACAATTAACTCCGTTTGTAGCTAAATCAACACAAATGCGACTTGGCCTCCCTTCAATTGCTGTGGTTGGTGACAGGTTTGGCGTCTGGGACCGGGCTGTGGCTGCAATTGCTTCAAGTGTTCTTCACGATGTCGGTCTCATAACTAGCAACTACTAGTATTTGGTGGTTGGCGAAAACAAGCTGCGAAGGGAAAAGGCTAAAATTAGATTCCAGGCTTTAAGTGAAGTTCAGGCATTACCGTTGAAGGGGCTATATTTCGATGGTCGTAAAGATTCTACATTGATAGAGGAGAGAGTAGATACTAAAAGATACACGAGAAAAACAAAAGAGGAACGTTTATGTCTTATTGAAAAACTGGGTTCACGTTACATTACTCATTTGAGTCCATCATTTGGCACCGCACAACAGATTTCCGAGATTATTATCGGATAGTTTTAAGGGATAACAAGAGATCTTTCTCAACTTTTGGCAATTGGCTGTGACGGCGCATCTGTTAATACCGGATGGAAATCCGGTGTAATTCGGTGTTTGGAATAGACACTTGATAAACCTCTGCAGTGGGTAATATGTCTCCTGCATTTTAATAAACACTTACTCTGAGGCATCTGTCCGAAACGTTGGATGTGCCAACAAATGGTCCAAAATCATATTCTGGTAATTTTGGGAAGGCGCTCCTTAAATGCGAAACTTTGCCAGTTACAACTTTCGAAATTATTGATGGCGAATTACCAACAACTAATAGACGCGACTTAAGCAACGATCAAATGTACTATTAGAAATATCTCAAGCGTTGCGATTGGGAAATTGTTCTATTGAGCTGGCTAGACGCAGTCCTGGTGCATTATCACATTCACGTTGTCTGACAACAGCCAACAGAGTTCTAAGATTATATGTTAGTTCTCCAGCTTCTTCTTTGAACTTGAAACAAATCGGCGAGTTTTTTTTATGAAAGTTTACACTCCAAACTGGTTTAATATAAAGTCTAAACATTCGCTTAAATATTGAGCTAAGCATGTGTGGAATACTATTTCTAGAGTCAGGTATTTATCTCAAGACCTCAAGGACGTCGATGATGAAGTAATTTGTAGAAATTCGTTCTTTGCTCATCCTGAGAATATCTTGCTATGTATGTTGAAGTATGAAAGAGTGATGTACACATCAGAGGACTTGCTGCACAACGTATAATTAAGTCTAGAGAGTCATCTTCTAATGTAAAGTCAGTACGTGTCTTTAGCCACCATAACTCAATTTTGAAGCAGCTGACTGTACGGAAATGATCGACTGGTCTTCAATTACCATTACTTCTCCACCAATCCTCCGTAATATATCCACTACCTTATTTAGATCCATTGCGCGTGATAAGAAAAATCCAGAATGGGACTTCGTTCATTTCCCATATGACACACAAGCAGTGGAACGGTGTGCCAAGTTAGTGAAGGAAGCATCCATTAAGGTCTATGGGTTTCAAGATAGAGACGGGTTCATTAGATCCACATTCTTTTTCCGATGCCTGAATTCGACAATAAGGCTGATTTCAAGCCTCGTCCTGCTGATTAAGTGCAAATAAACTTTTGGTAATGGCATGTCATAACATTCTATGGTTACAATATCCTTAACAAATATTATATTAATTAATATATTATGACTCGGCAATTATTTAATAATTTTCATGTAATATAATCAATTCTACATTACAATACAACAATAAACAGTGTGTGTACCCATCTATTTTTCATGTGTGATTTATTTCTATAACGCATAAAAAAGTGCCCTTTTTTTCAAGAATTGCAAAATTTCAATTGCGATGCAGGAACAGAAGATATTATTCTATCGAAAAAATATTTTACATCTTCCTTATTGAACCCAATGGGCACCTCTTCCGCAATATTAGAATAGCAATATTGAAAAATAATTCTATTTTCTACACCGAGTAAAATTTGCCAATTTTTACCCAAATTTCCAAAATGCAAGTGCGATGCGGGGGCAGAAGATATTATCCAATCAAAAAAATATTTTACACCGTGTTTATTGAACCCAGAGAGACCCCTTTCCGCACTATTAGAATAGCGATTTCGAAAAAAAGTGTTTTTCGACCCACCCTATTAGATAGATGTTCTTTCTGGGAAAATACCGGGAAGAGTGTCCGTTCAATTCGGACTTTGTATTGGGATTAGACGACATTGGACGGTCGTTATACCGGAAGTAAAATAACATAGAGTGCATAGGGAAACACAGTTGGGGATTTTATCACTGGTTGTTATAATGGAACGGTCTTTATAATGTGTGGTTGTTATAACGAGCGTTGACTGTATCTAGGTTAGTGAAGAATTTTCACTTTTTTTAATTCTGTGACTCAAAAATAAATATCTTAGTCGGAAAGAAATGTATTCGACGACTAATCTAAATTTGTTCTGACCCAGATGTGAATCTATAAAAAATTCAGTCGACAAGTTAGATAACTTTTCTCTAAAAAATATCGAACTTAAGTGGACTAGTAAGCAATCTAGAATATATTAGAAACTTTTAAGAATTGATAACCGAATGGCGTCAGTATTATTTATATCGATTTCAATATTTATTTCGATATGGAATGCGGAGCACTCTTTCAGCGCTATTTTTGGTGCGTATTGGATGGGGTAGCTAGGATTATAATAAAACGTTAAAGCAAAGTAGGTGCCAAATGATAAAATTTAAATTAATTTAAATATATATCAATTATTTGGGTACTGAAATATATAACACAATGATCAGCAATTCTAGCAATACTCATGTAATCACCTACCTTTGCAGACCTGAAAAGCCTAGCCACTAAATTAAATCATTTGCATAGGGTAGTACATTGATAATTGTGGAATCAAATTAGAGATATTAAAACAGAACCAAAATATTTGAATTTAAATCTTTTTATTATAGAATAGTTCAAATTAAATCATTTTAATCACTGCCATGATTTATATATATACAAGATTGATGCACATAACTAAAAATGGAATAACCAAAATAAAAAATATGTAGCTACACATATTACAAAGCACTGCAGGCTTAGAAAAAATATAGTAATGAGGATACTAGGTAAAAACAACAAATTCAAGGAATACATTTTTGATTCTGCAGAAAAATAATTGTGGTACGTGGACAAAGCACATTGCAGTCTGTGTTTGCTTGTGAAAACTTATTACAACACACGATGTATGAAAAAAATTCGAAGAAATTGGTAATTTCACAAAATTATGTATACATCACACAGTGAGTTAGACGCATTATTGGTGCACTACACGCTTCCTTGAGCACTTCATCTTAAACACTGCTAACGTAAAGAAATTTGAATGGGCAAGTTGTTCAAATTGCAACCTGATCATTACTAGTGCAAGGCTTGAGGTTGAGTATTCAGTTCTCTCGAACTACTGATTTGTACAGCGCAAATTTGGCACCAAAAGCTGTCACAATTGCCTCCATTTCATACATGAATAAAGATGAAAATTTTGGATGACACCATTCACATCTTGAAGATTTCAAACTCGCAGAATCTTGACGATTTCAAATTCGCAGAATAAGACATCACATCACCTCACCAAAACATTTGTTGGAGAATCGAACTATTTTGTTTTTAAAATTCCAACGGAAAAAGAAAAATATAAAAATGGCAAGCTCCCTGAAAGCCCAAAGTCCCCCAGAAGCCCCACAGGCCCTGGGGCCCGCAGCTGCAAATACACCTCACTCGTTCAGAGAAGCACAAAGGAATTCTAAAATAGCATAACGGAACAAGCCTCCAGTGAAAGACGCCCAAAACCTGATAACATCTAAATTCATCCGCAACAAGATGGCGAGGAAATAATCCCGTTGAAAAATTTTGATTTAAAAATTAATAAAGATGAAACCTTAATGGAAACAACAACAAAAGTTAAGTCAAATAATAATTAATTCGAATACAAAGTAAATGATTAAGAAAAATTTATATATTTAATGAAACGGCTAAAAATTATCGTTTGAATTTAAAAATTTGTCAAAGATGCCACAAGAAATCAAAGAAGCTTTGGTGGCGAAGAATTAAATAATTAAAAATACTGACAAAACCGAAAAAAGATGTAGATGCAATTTTTGCAATCTAACAGTGCGATTTCGTTAAAATAGCAAACATATTCGTGTATATATAAAGGTTTCTTTGAAAAAACCCTAATTTTTCCGCATGTTGTTTGCTTATAACATGCAGAGTTCCCAACCAACTCGTACGAAACTTACCGACTACTTGAAATTATGTGAAAGATGCTTTGTATTAAAATTTGAATCAAATAATTTGAATATTACAGGAAGTAAGAATATTTGTATTAATTTTTTTAACTGCGCATGTCCGAAAGTATCAAATTTTTCTTTCATATCTTGAAAGCCAGATACATTGGGCAAATTATATAAAATTTCCAGTTCAATACCATTAATATTCTGAAAGATGTCGGCACATTCCAGAGAGATTAATTTCGGTGCAGTCTAAAAGAAGATAAATCATGAAGGTTTTTAATCTTGAATCTTAGAAAAGCAATATTGAATTTTATGAAATTGAAATATAATGAATATTCATGTATATTAATAAATTAAATACATAATTTAAATTGCATTTCGAAGATAACTATTGGAATATTCAAGTTTAATAAGAGATAAGAGAGAGTTTTATACGATGTTTAAAGAAACCTTTATATCTTAACAAATATTTTTTCTATTTTTTTAAAAATTGCATGTAAACATTATGCACAACAAACCAAATAATTGATGAAAGTTTCAAATAACTATAAGAATTTTGTGAAACTTTGTGGGTCAAAATAATTTTGATCTTCTTCAATTTGTGAAATGTCCAACAAATGTCCTAGTGACGGAATCTTCCATGTAAAATGTGAGTTCCGACGATTGTATATTCCACGATTCTCGGCAACTTATTGCGAACCATTGTATTCATAATAAATCCAAATTTTTTGCAGATTAAAAATGGTCCTTAGCACTTGTCAACCAGTGTATATTCTCCCGTCATTCGGGGAAGTTGTGGCGGGTTGTAATCTCGCTTTCCATGGAAAGCTTGTAATCGATGGTTGAAAAACAAATTATCTCCTAATAAGCAAACTAGTTAGGGGACTTACCATTCGCTGGCAAGGCGAATGAATTAGAAGAGCCCATGCTATTAAATATCTCGGAGTTTATATTGATGAAAAGATTAATTGGAACACCCACTTTAAAGCACAATCTACTAGAGCCACTCAACTTTATCAAAATCTCCTAACAATATCCTGGAAATCCCGGCTAGTTCCCCTGAATCATTGAAGGACCCTTTATAAAACAGTAATATTACGGGTGCTGGCGCATGGGGCAGTCGCCTGGTGTCTAGAACCTACCGTCCGAATCGCCAGAAAACTCTCAACAATTCAAAGTCCGCTCCTCCTGGCAATCTCAGGTGCCTACAGAACAACCTCCACGGCAGCTCTGCAGGTCATAATGGGTATCCCTTCTCTTCCTCTACAATTACAAAGAGAAGCTCGTGGCACAGCACTCTTCAGACTTAGACTTCCTCTTTCTACAAACGTCAGTGATATCGATCCCAGTGAAATTGAAGAAAAAGCTACCGGATGGACAGCACAACCATCGGAACATCTAAGTCCAAATCAAATTTCCCTTGACAAACACTGGACTTAGAATTTACACCGATGGATCAAAAGCAGAGAAGGGGTGAGTTCAGGCCTCTGTGTTTTGACCGACGTCAACATTACCCACAGCTGGTCTACTAGACTCTCTCTTAGAAATACAGTCTTCCAGGCAGAAATCCTAGCACTACTCAAAGCAGTGGAACACGCCTTTGCCCTCCCAACTCAACAACTGACTATTCTTGTAGACAACCAAGCCAGCATCAAATTAGCAGCAAACAATTCAACTGCCCGGAATATCTTCAAGTTACTCCATAGTCATCCTCACGTCAGAGTGTCGTGGATCAAAGCCCATGCAGATTACATAGGGAATGAAGAAGCAGACATACTGGATAAGGAGGCAGCAGAAACGGAAAATTTTCCTGAAACACTACTCGAGTTTCCAAAATCTTCAAACATTCTTACGATTGGTATACTTTTATTAATGTTTTATATATGTTTCAAGATTACATACCTTTTCATATTCTCAATTTAAATTTTCGTAACAGAACATTAAAGCGTGTTTGTATCAGTTGGAAGTTCAAAAAATAAAATATGTAATGATATATATATATATATATATATATATATATATATATATATATATATATGTACGATAGAAAGAGAGGAAGGCAAGCAGTTTCCTTCAAATAACAGTACGACTTAAGTGATGCAATATTTTGAATAAATTTTCACGAGAATTTCCTTATACGAAAATTTTCATTTTACCGAAAAGTTATTATATAGTTATTATCTAAATTTAAAAAAAGCGTTATAATAATCCTATTCATTTAATAAACATAGCGTAAGTAATAAAATTAATAAAGTTAATCAAGAATAAAATAAATACCTACATTTTTACCAAATGCAAGACGGTCAAATTAAGCACTGTCAGGTCTACGCTAGCAAGTGGAAGCCATTGAAGTTGCAAATACTCTCGAACGACACATCACATGTTCGTTGACCAATCAAATTCGGCAATTAGAAAATAACAGTGATTTCATGCAATTTTATTATCCGATATCGGAAAGATATCCATATGCCGTGAATTTATAATTGACAAATTTTTATCGGAAAATCTGCTCATAAATATATCATTTTTCAGATAAAATTTAGCAAAACGGAAACCGGTTCATTGATAATGATCTAAACGGTATGTTCGCGAAGATACTGGATCAGTTTGTGATCAATTCGATGAAGGACCATGAGAAAAACGATGAGGTCATGCTACTAGGGAAATTTCAAAGTTTAACCATTTACATATATTTAAGGAAGAAAATGTCTGAAACATACATTTTTAATGATAGTCGATTGCTTTCCATTACTTATTTAAAGAAAATTCTCACAACTGATACAAACTGAATATCAGACAAAGAACCAGAATTGTAATAACTAAAAACTTTAAATGCGTAATATGAATTTATGTTGTATCCTCTGAATTTTAAAACAATAAAACACTAGATGAGAAATTAAAAGTTATAAACATTGATTCCCAACAATATGAAAAGATATAGAATCTGTTTATACCAAAAGAAACATCAAAGTTGTACAGAAAACTAGTTAAAAATGTTTTAAAATTTATATAAAGAGAAATTAAATGTACTAATTATTTCTAAATTAAATTTAAAAACACATTCTCAAATAAGTAGATGTTACTAAAAGTAACATCTACTTATTTGACATTTACATTTGTCAGTGAAGTACAGTCAGTATATATGTGCACAAAAAAGAAAAAAAA
>BGPR01005292.1:45383-96052 GCA_013235015.1 Araneus ventricosus
AATTATGATATATTATGTCGCAACTATTGGAAATTACTATCATTTCGTTCATAGTACACTTGCTAAATTTGAAACGAAAAATTTAATGTGTGCATATGAAAATTTTAAAAAAATCTGAAAGATACACTCAACACATTTCAAAATTTTATATAATTACAAAATACTGAACACTGTATATTTTTTACAATCCATTTAAAAAAAGACGAATACATTGGCTGAATTCCGATTTAAATGTAAGAATGAGTGGGACAATAAGATTTTAATAATTATTTCAGCGTAATATCTCGTAACAAGAAAGCAGAAATGTTTTCAGAAAATTCGCTAAATCAATAATTATATCCACTTACTTCGACATCAATTTCACAGCTGTCCGTCATGATGAATTTAGTTTTTCACGACCTCAACTAAACTGTAGGGGAGAAAACTTTGAAATTGGTTTTTATATGTTTCGGCCCTCCATTTTGTCAAATGAAAATAAACCATTTCCGTGTTATGGAAACTAATATTTGGGGCGTTTTAATTAAGAGTTCTCCGAAAACACGCAGTAAACATAATTTTATAACGACACACAGAATGAAAAAAAAGCCCATGAACTAGTTGCGTTGCGTGTTCCAAAGTAAATGTATTAGTGATACATTTTTCATTTTGGGAGTTATTACTGTAGCAATATTATTCTTAATTTAACTAAAATGTTTTTTAGGAGTATCTCATTTATACAATCGGAAAAAAGAGCTTCAAATATCACGCAATGGCCGTCTGCCAGTCCGTTATTCCCTATTTACATCTCTATGCATCTATCACCGCCGACTGAATTTTTATTTTAAATTCGAATATTTACATACACATGTTATACGGGAAGAAAAACAATTAGACTGATCCATCGCTACACTGAAGTTGCCATTTGTTGCATTTCAACAATAAAAGCAAGGCATGAATTCGATTTACGATGTTGAAATTGTTTTCTTAGTTGAAACAAAAACCGAAAATTAAAGACAAGTGTCGCAATAATTATCCTACTCCGATTCGCCAATCTCTATTTTATTCCTCAGTTTAAACAATTTTAGGTTGATTGAATGTTCCATTATGTTAGCAACCAGTTTATAAGGAACAAAAAGGCCACTTAAAAAGAGATCTCGAAATTCTGAACTCTAATTAGATGATAAAGAGCGCACTTTTTCCCGTCCCCCTTCTCGCAACTTTCATATTCTGCCAACGAAACGACCTTTAACATGCATCCCATCGACTACTCATGTTTCTTGGAAAGTTGGGAGAGGCGCCTCGGGTTTTCATCATCTATGATTCAAACGTAGGAGCTCCATCACTAAGTAGCTATTATCTCTGCTAATAATAAAGGAGAACGTGTGTTGTTCCTATACAGGACAGACCGCTTAGCCTAGAGCTAAGAAATTTGGCGGAACCATACTTTGGAGGATGGGAATTCCCATTTTTGAAATTTTAATTAAGCTGAATGATTATGGTTGCATGTTTTCATTCTTTTTTCAGCACGTTTTAATCCAACTGCTAATCCAAATAACATGCTGCTGGCCATAAAATGTGCTGCACCCTTTTAATGTTGAAATCATATTCATGAGGAATAAGAAAGTGGAGACGGCGCTGCCAGCGAGCAATTAGATGTTACATGTCATGGTCGGGGTGATTTATGAAGACAATGAACAGAACTGGTGAAGCACATTGAAAGAACATGCGTTAAATATCGACCAGAATCTGAAGTTTAAATTACGTTGTTACGCGAATCATAAATATCAAATTATGCATAAGAGACCCAGTTAAAATTATATCCCCGGCAAAGACGCTGGTCGCCGAAGGCGGCTAGTACACCTATAAAATTAGACTTCAATCGACTTAAACTAAACATATTTATTCAAACTCTATGGACACAGAATATTTACATCTTTATTCAGTCAATGAGAATTAAATTCATTTTGCTTGAATGTGATGTTCTCAGATTTACTGTCCACTCAACAGGTTCGGTTGCCGTAATGGCATCAGTCACGGGGGCATGGGGCGGCGTTCTGTTCCCAGATATGCTGTGAGACGATATTTCCTCTGAGTTTATCTACGGCGAACGGGAAGATTTCAGCTTCATCTCTACTAATAATAAAGGGGAATGTGTGTGTGTGTTGGCGCTCTACAGGGAAGATCGCATACCTAGAGCTACAATATTTGGCACATACATACTTTGGAGGGTGGGAATGTGCACCTCGTAGCCTTCTTATAAAATTTTAATTAGAATTTTATTTAATTATAAATTAAGCGAAATGTTGGCGTTTTACAAACTTCCGATCATATTCCGGAACAAAACTCATTTTGATACCATCTGAAAGTGCGAAAGATGGCCTTCCTAATGTTATCAATTAAATTGTCTTACATTGTTTCCTTGAATTTTAATCAATTTTTAAAAATAGATTTTGGCATAATTTATAGCAATACTTTTCATTGTTGCAACGCAACTGAAACCATTTTCATTGTTTAAACAAATATTTAAGTACGCATTTCTCTTTAATTTTTGTAATCTGAGATAATATCCTAATACATTTTGCTTTCATATTTTATTACATCAAAATTTTTGTGAAATCTGTACACAAAGCTCTCCGATATATTACTTTGCTTTTATTAAGAAGAATAAGTTGAAAGCTTATGGTTGCTATGTTTTCATTCTTTTTTCAACATGTTTTAGTGCAGACAACATGCCTCTGGACATAAAATGTACTGCGTCATTTTCATGTTGAAATCAAATGCATATTTGACAAGAGGAATAAGAAAATGAAGATCGTGGCGAAACGTGGAATTAGAGGTTAGAGGACATGTTCAGTTATTTGACTCCATAACGTACATTTTATAGACAATGAACAGAACAGGTTCATGGTGACTAATAGAACATGGGTTAAATATCTACCACAATCTGAAGTTTAAAATTACGTTTTATAAGAACCATGAATATAAAATGGTGCAGGATTCAATAGAAATCATATTGCCGTCAAAAAGGCTGGTCCGCAAAACGGCTAGTCATCAATAAACGGAATTTTTGATCAGCCAACGTCTCAGATATATCTGCATCTATACTATCATTAAAACTTTCTCGAATAAATAGCATATGCTCCAAAAAAGCATCCAGCCAGAAATGCTTTAAGAGCAGTTTCATGAAAACTGAATGGAGATAATTCCTGCTCACGTGATGCACGCGATATGGACAGCGCCAGTTTAATTTTGAAAGCCATTGCGCATTTTACACGGATGTCACATATCAGAGCAAGGCGATGTGCAGTTAAACACTGGATAACATTCACAAGGGGCAATTCTTACAACACTGCTGGTGAGACTGTGTCAAACAGCTTCTATTCCGCAGTTTCAAGTGAAGAGCAGGTTACGTTTTGCACTCGTTATAAAAGTGACCAAGCTCGGTTTTCACACAGGTCTGGATACCAATGGTGTGGATACCTCTAATGTTCTCGCTGATCAGGCCACGTGTTACCCAGTACTGCCCTGCTCTTCCCTGTGTGGCAATGCGCAGTCTTTCAGCAAATTAGTAACATATTAACAATTGATAATGTACGGTATCTCCACGACGTTGTTAGATTATCTGAGAGCCATTTCGAACGATATCGTGGGGGTATCGAAATAATATTATCGAGCATATTGTAGGAGTAGCGAAAATATTTGTCGCAGAAGCCAAACGGCCTTCCCTGTTTCAAAGTGTGCCCGGCCTTCGAATGTGCTTTTCTCTTCCATGTTGTAAGCAAAAAGGGAGGCATTGTCTATCAGATGTCAAATTACCCATCTACAGATGTTCAGAAAGGTCGTTTACGAACTCTAAGGGTAGTTCAGACATACAAAAACTAATCATTTTTGAAATAGAACATGGGGTCTGAAATGCAAAGGGGTGCCTCTTAGGGGCTCCGTGTCGGTGATTTAAGAAAAATAAAAGGATAACCCACAAGATTAAATGTAGAAAACACGTTGAGTTAAAAGCACACAATATCACAACGGAATTTCACGAATAACAACATCACAAGCTCCTAGCGATATGGAAGTTACAACAATAGCAAATAGGACACCGTGTCAACGGAAACACCTTTGGAATTTTCAAAGTAACTGTTTAAGGGAAATGCCGTCTCAGGCAATACGCGCTTCTCATGGTGAAAATCATGCAGCTGTGATATTGTAAATTTTTATCCACTCGATATGTGATGTCCATTTCATCTGGTGTATCCTCTTCTTTTACTTGACAAAGAGCCCCCGTTAGGGGCATTTCTGTCCCCATATTCCATCGCGAATTTCTCTTGTTTCTGTTTGGCTGTCCTACCCTTAAAGTTTTTTAACTCTATCTATACGGGAGCGCACCAAACGTCCCTCCAATGAAAAGACGATGGCCGTCCGAAACGTCCGAATATCACTCCCAACTTTCCACCTCCTTTCATTAAGTGTGATTGATTTCTGACCCGCGGCGAGTGCTTTCTTCGTTAGTGTGGCTCACCCAGATGAGTTGGTGGAAAAATTTTTTTTTTAGAATTCGAATAGTGCCAGCTGTCATTGTGGGTTTTTAGGGGGGAGGAGAATTTCCTTCATCTTTGAAAGAGGAGCTTGGACATTCCCGTATTTTGAGGTACCTCTATCCCAGTGGTCTTAGGAATCAGAGGGTTAATGACCTTTTTGAACACACTGCACATCCTTCGCTGAAGAATAACAGTTTCATGATGCAACCACCTAGATTTGTCGGTCCATCTAAACCACATATGTCGTTTAATGAATTTTTATGGTGTTTGCATCATTCTGAGAGGGAATGTTTTTTAGAAATTCGCTCCTGACTTGAAAGTTTAAATTTTCAGAATCCTGAATTGGAAATCTGTGTATTTGTATATCAATCAGGATAATGATACTTCGTTAAGTGGATGATATAGCATTATTTGCTGAAACCGGCAATTTAATCAATGATGTTAATGATCGTTTAAGAGCACACTATGTTCTGAGAATCCTACGCAAAAGTCTCAAATTGCTTGGAGGTGAACTTGACAAAACGGAATACAAGAATTTTATTCATCAGTCGGTGTATATACAGAATATCCACAAAGTTTGTGAGGGATATGAAAATTTTCATGCCACTTCGTTATCCATTGCAATTATTACAACTCTGTAAAGAGCAATGTTCAAGTACTGAAGCTGAATTTTTGGAAATATCAGAGCTCCCGGAAGAAATATTTTGGGACGTTTGTCGTTCGTTTCAGGATGGACGCCTTGCTGTAAAAATTCTATCTCAGTTCCTAAGAAATTCGGACCTAGTGCATCGGAACACTTCAATTGACCAGACGAAGCGAGTCTCTGTCTTCTTTTGATCGTTCGGCGTTTCGTCTGTTTGTATATCTGTTTGTTAAGCAGTCACGATCAAATGCTTTTTTTTGTTCGATATTCTTAAGATGCGACATAAATGTTCTTTGAAGAAATCAAACCTGACGTGCGTGTAAGAATCTTTATATTCTATTTCATTTCGAGATGGCGTCAGTTCTAAGGGTTTCAATATGGTTGGAGCGTTTGGCACCATTACAACAGTTGAGACATTTTAGTTGCAATTTAAATCTTGTTACAACTTTATATTATTTTATTTTTTAAATGAAGTAAATGAAAATAAAATAAAATATCGATTTTTCAGTCTAAAATATAAGAATGTTAAATTAAACTTTGCTGACTATTTTACAAATCTGCTAAATGAAAATTGATTGTCTAAATTTTAAGCAGCTTTTTCAAATATATAAATCCAGAGAAGATTTTTGGAAGAAATCCATCAAAAAGTAACTGTCTGTTGATCTGTACATAAGTGCGTATTTGAATGCAACTCGGATACGCAACAACCTCGATGGGTGATTTTTCATACATGATTTTTTCCCACAAATGGTAGATTTGTGTAGAATTTTGATCTAAATCCGTGGAAGGAGACAGTTTTTTTGTCTACCTGTTTGCATGGGAACATGATAACGCTAAAACACAAGAAACAAAATCAATAAAATTCGGTATGTCGTTCAGATACCAAAATTTTACATCTGCATCAAATGGTGGACACTATTAGTCAAGGAAAAGGAACATAAAGTGTATTCACTATTCTTCACTATGCTAACAGTCAACACAAAACGCTCCATTCTGTAAGTATAGGATAAAAATCGAAGGCGCTGGTTTACACCAACCATCTGAATACTAAAAATACATTTGTTTCGCCATATGTTTGGGACATAAGCAAAAAAAAAAGATAAATATACTTTTCAATGCAAAATTTTCAGGTGTAATCACTAATATCTATCGAATTCCTAGATCACTCTCGAAATTAAAATAATCAAAATACTGTTTCTCATGATCGTGTTGTATTTAAAATCTATGTTGGCGGAAGTTGTTCATCGTCAGCGTTTAAACTTTTCTTTGATGTTCCTCCAGAAGCATTTTACAGTCTTATGGAAAATAAGCCTTCGTCTGTATTCTTGTTCTTTATGAGTTTAATATGCGTGCGTATATGTTGAAGTGGTGTGAAAATAAATGTGTGTGAAACGCAGCGAGTTATATGTAGAACCCGGTTTAAATATGAGATTAAAGAATACAATAACCATTAGATAAAAAAAGTGCAATTGCTTATTAAATATGATTTTATACGTGTTGAATGCGTTTCGAAAGCTTTTTGCAGAATTATCAGCTGAATAATGGATATTCTCTTAAAAATACAGCGAGTGCGAATGCCCTTCGAGTGGGTGTGTCGGAACAGACAAAGGCCTCTTTTATTTAGAATGGCAAAAGCGCAACTCCTCCCTGCTAGCGACAGTTTACAAATTGTTATTGAGCATTCAGAAGTTGTTGTGTTGCTGTTTTTTCGCAAAACAGTATATCCAAAGCTGTGAGCGCGGCATTTTCGGGAATATCTGTAACATATTCTGCCAATTTTTTTCTTCCTTTCTAAAGAGAACTTATTATATGATCAAAAGTGTTCGGACACTTTCGGATTTTCACATTTTTTTAGAATTTCTTTGGAAAGGCTCGACCAACTCCCCTTGAACTTCGTCAATATAATGGAGAGACTCTAACTCGCATTTAACTGTGAAGATTCGGCCACGAGGGCATTTAGGGGACCTACCAGAAATTGGTGAAGAAGAAAAAAATCTGGGTTCACCCCGTTCCACAGGAAACTGATTATCATTAACAAATTTCATCAATGGTTTTTCTTAATATGTACATTGTTTAAACGCAATTTCGTGGAAATAGCAAGTTTATTCTGGATGAAATAAAGGTTTTCTTAAAAAATCCCAAATTTCCCCGCATGTTTTTTTGCTTTTAACATGTAGAGATTCCCACCAAAATATATAAAACCTACAGAATACTTGACAATGCGTCAGAAAAGTATTGCCTTAAAATTTGAAATTAATACTATGAATATTAGAGGAAATATAAGTATTTGTAGTAAATATTTTTTTTTTACTTTTAAAGCAAGACAGAGATAATGCTTATTTTAATAAAAAAACGTTTCAAAAATGATTGACAAAATTATTGTTAGGTATTTTTGCTATATAATTATTTGTGAAAAAATTAGAAAATAATTTTACTGAAAAACGTTCCAAACTAATTATGCTAATTAATCACAACCTTCTTTTTATTGGTATCACTTATTGTAATTTCATGATACTGAACAGGACCAACATTTTCATTTTCAGAAGTTTGCCTATGAGACTGGTCATATTGAAAATGAGATGCTAAACATATCTTCTTACTTCAGAGTTTTCTTAAATGGAAGAAACCGACTCGTGATTTTCTGAGTGTGTAAAAAATGCATCTCTGGATAAATTTTGAAGTCCTCTTAATAATTTAATCTTATCTCTTCTTATGCATAAATCAACTTAAAAATTAATCTAATGAAATGCTGCAAAGTAACAGTTTCTCCTAATAATTTGATAGTAACGGATATATTTGATTTGCTACATTAATTTAATCGCTTATCAAACCTCGTATTTTACTCAGTGTTTTCGAGGAACATTTCAACTTACCTGTAACGAACAAATGGGAATTTAAAGTAATTTCAATAAGAAAGAAATTTTTGTAGAAAAATAACTGGTGGGGATAAAAAAAAAATTCACCATAATTTGAGATTTAATCGAAAAGAACAACGTGGTTAAGTGTGGGGTTCTTCTCTGTCATCTAAGAGTCACGATTTAGAAACTTTTATACATATTTTTATTCAATGAACTTTCAATTAGAGTGAACCTTTCTGTTTTCATTGTAATCCATTGACGTTGATGAATAATTAAAAATCGTAAAACTGTGTTCATTTAGGAAATATAAAGTTGATAGACTCATTCATATATCTGCCGTGGACTCTCGAAAACAAATAAGATGTGATAGGACACATTAAAATGATTGATGTTTAGCATAGAATCTCGTTGTCGTAATCCACTCACTCTGGCAGAAAAATGAAATGTTACCCGTCAGCCTCTAAAATTAAATAGAGAAATCTATAATACAAAGCAAAAAATATATGTGTCTGTCTGTCCGTTGGTCGCGAAAACTCCTAAACGGTGAACTGTATCGACAAATTAATTTGTAAAGTATTTCCCTGGTAAGTGCGACTACCAGAAAAAAAATTCTCACGAAATATTTTTTTTAATATTTTATTCATTTAGAACTTTAAAATCAAGCAAAATATGTTATTTGGTTTATCAACGATCCCTCATTACATACATGCAAATCGTATACTATTCAAATTTTCTTCGTATCGTAATCAAATTTTTCAAAGGCAATCCTATGTTTTCTTATTTTAAACAAAAATGATAATCCTCCAAATACGAAATAAAAAAACATAAATCTATAATATAAAACAGAAAATACATGTATATGTCTGTGTGTCTGTCTCAACAACTCCTTCTAAACGGAGAACGGTACCAATATGAAATTTTTATATTACATTCCGGGGTACATTTGTACGTCAACTGTGCTATTTTCAACTTTCAGTATTAATAAATTCTTCAGATATTTAATTAAATAAAGAAAATTAGCCGCTGTTAAACCTAATGCTTAGAAATTATTTTGACAATAACTTCTGAAATATTTATCGAACGTCATTTATTTTTACACCATCTTAAAGAGCAGAAAATATCGTTTAAATGGTATTAATTCCATTGAGGTAAAGTGTTTTCTCTCATTGTTATTAACGTTTAAAATATTAAACGCAATTTCTAACAATACTTTTTATTCTTATAGAATTAAATTCAAACCAGTTTACTGTTTCGCACCCGTGCTTTTTGCCAGTGTTAAAGTTAATATAAGAAAATATTATTTTCTTTTCACATAAACAACAAAGGAGAATTTTTACTTCCGGTTTCCGGTTGTTGTATCATTTACAACTTTTAATATAGTCACACAGTGATCCAATGACGTTAATGAATTATTACCTCAATGTTTCGTTTAACCCTCTGAGTGTTTCACACGTATTTCTATGTTGACCTTGGACAACCCCAAAAGCGTTAAACACGCATTTTAACGTGTGGTCGAAAACACCCCGAAATCGGTTTCCACTGAATTTTACGTTCATTGTGAACTGTCTCTAAAGTGTAAAACACGTACTATTTCCGAATTTCTTACCCCCTTTCTTGGTTTGACATCTTGATTGATTATCCGGGGAGAGCACAGGTCAGCACAATGAAGACTGATAAGGATGTACTTACGGCAAATTGGGGATGGCACAGGATCCGAAACCCCACTCTCCCCTGTGGTGTAGGGAATTTTAATGCTATTTGCATTGAGATTATGTTTTCGGAAGAATTGCAGTGTCGGATTTTTTTTTTTTTTTTGCATTGTGTGTGTCGGAATTTGGAATCGCATTTCGGATTAGTTCGGTTTAATGTCAGCCTGGTTTGAAGCTGTATTATGTTTCAAGTACTATTTTTTTAATACAATTTATGTGATATAAGATTTTTTTCAATGCCTCAATGCTTTAAAGATCCATATCGAATGGTTACGTAAAATAGATATTGTGGTTTAAGTAAAATAGATTTTCTTCCAATACCGCATTCAAGCATAAAAAAATTGAAAGCCTGGGGGGTTGCTAAGAAAATCTGCTATTTATATATATACTTGAACAGTGTTCTTGAATCAACACATTTTACCCACGTTCAACTATTTTATGATATGAATGTAAACTTCTTTCATATTAATAATCTCCATCTACTCATTTTTCCTTTATAAAAATAGAGTTAAATTAAATATTTGTCAAAAAATAGAGCAAATTTTAAGGTATATGAAAATGATTCATTATTTTTATTGTTTTATCTTTCAGATCAAATCGGAAATTTCAGTTTTACAATGATTATTTCATTATATAGATTTGATTTTTATTAAAAAATTAATTTTCAAGTTTAAGTGTAATTTTCTTAGACTAGAACAGATTTTAACTTCATTATTACACCATTTAGAAAAATATCTTTTAAATTCATAAAAATTACAATGAAAAAATTCATTCCGAAAAATAATTATTATTTTATTAAATAATTATTAGTCGGAAATTTATTTTTAGGTCACTCTGAACTGAAAAAATAATGTACATGGAAATAAAAGTTAAAGAAAGTGGAAGAAAATTTTATTTTTTACATTGTAAAACATTTTCTTTTTGTTAAAGGCAGGGGAAAATATAGTTTAGATGAAAACGTTATCGTCTAAATTTAATGTTTGGGTGTGTGATCTTATCAGACTTTTAATAATCTTATTATGAGACTGATAATACCTGCAGCCTAACTCACTTACGTTTATTTCAATAATCAATGAAAATGTTTATTTCTTGCTTAAAATAAAAGAAGACAAAAATATTTCCCAGAAAATATTATACGAATACTGTATTTGCGCATTAGTTCCTTGAAGCACAATTTTTTTCCTGATGTGTTATTAAGCATTCTTCTATAAATGATTAAATCTATATAGCTAAATTGAATTGCTTTCGGTAAATGCCATGCCAACAGCAAGTTAAATTTTCATTAATGCTCTGAGAGAAGAAATCCACTAATATATGTTAGAAACCTTTGATACATCCAGATCCACTAATACCAACTTTGAAGACTGTTCTTCCAGTAGTAATAGCAGTCTCTGGCTTTGGATTATTTCAAAATATTACTGTCACATGCCAGATCATGTGTTTTGTAGCAATATCTTGTGTGTGTGCTGTAATTTGTAAAGTATAATTTTTTAAATAAAATTCTGATTTATATATACGTTTTTATTTTCATTCTGAACTGTAATGGATAATAATGAGACTGTTATTTATTTTCCAAGTTGTATGATATATTTGAATTAGATCTATAATTTTATTTTTTTAAAAAAAAGAGTAAAGTGTCAGTTTTATGTCAGTTTTATGTCAGTTAATTTTCCTTTATATTTGGTACGAAAAGGCCCAAAAATATTTTTGAATACCACACCGACAACGTCCAAGACATCTATAAATTGTGAAAAGGCACCTGAATAATTTCGAATAGGTGTTAGATTTTTCTCCTTATTCTTTGATTTTGCCAAGTTTCCAAAAAATTGTCTGTAGAAAAAAAAAATTCAATAATTTTTTTATTTCGTAGCTAGCGCATTTTCGTAAAATTGATAGAAAAAAAAGTTTGATCGTTTTTACTTTCTAGTAAACGAAGTATAATACAAAGAAAAAGTATTATAATCGTCGGTCGTAAATTTCAACACGCGATTTTGATTAATCTGCACGTTTTAGACCTCCCTGAGTCCGAAAAACACAATTTCGGAATTTTGTTTGTGAACATGGTAACTCAAAAACGGTTAAAACTAGAAAGACGAAATCTGGTGTATGGACTTTATACAAAATTAGTATATTTCAATCAATTTTTGGATAAAGTCCGTAAACGGGAAATTTGTCTGTTAGAGTTCATATGAACACGATAACTCAAAAACTTAAATAGCTAGATAGATAAAATTTGGTACACAGTTCAAAAATTAGGAATGTAGGTCCGTATTAAATTTTGGACGAAATCCCTCGAAACGTTGACTGTCTGTCGGTTTCTGTAATCGCATGCTTGTGAACACTATAATTCCCAAACGCAACGACTTAGATAAATGAAATTTGGTATGTGGTCTTTTAACCCTAATTGTCCAATTTTCGTTTCAATCGGGTAAAAAGAACCTCTAATGCCCCTGAAACTCAATATGTCATTACTTTTCGATAAAAAAATTATAAATAAAGAATTAGATTTAATTTTGAAACAATATGCCATTACTTTTCGATAAAAAAATTATAAATAAAAAATTAGATTTAATTTTGAAAAATTCGCGACTTCATGCTCTAGTACTTGGACTATAGTATCAATGTTTCAAATTTCAGGTGAATTAAATTTACGTTTATTATAATAGAAGATAATCTCTTGCGTACTAAATAAAGGTATATGAATAAGCTATTTCTTCCAACATTTAGTGCATTGGTTTTCTAAATGTAATCTTTAGTTTGAGGATTATTAGCTCGCCCTCTTAAAAAGCATATATAACAAGTTTCAGTACAAAAGGCTTGTAGTATATTGTTTTAGTTAAAACATTATTCAGGGGTTAAGAAGGTTATTTATAATCCTTCATATGTATTAATTATTACTGGCTATTTTGGAATATAGATTATTATGTGACTATCTATATAATAAATGTTTATGTGCATACAAAACGGATTAAGCCAGTTAAGCTCCGTTTATATTTGTGATCGGCTCTAAATTTTTAACCTTTTATCGAATACTAAATCAAGAAACACTATGAAAAGTTTTATAGTGCCATCAGAGATTAGTAAAATATATATAAATGGCATTGTTGTTGATCCTTAAAATAAAGAAAATAATTTTTACATTTGTAGACTAATATGCTGACGTGTAGACTGAAAATAAATTGAAGTCAAGAATATAAAAAAGACTAATGATATGAAGTACAGCCAATATCTAAAATACAACTATTAATAAACATCAAATTAATTGAAGTCACAGACATCTAAAGAATATCAACTTTCATGCAACTTCGATGATGTTCATATTTTTAGAAACTCACAACATGAAAAATAAGTAATATAGCCTTCATTTTTTTGGCCCAACGTTCCGGCATTTGTCTAGTCTAACGGTGTTTATTTTTGTCATGGACACGGGCAATATGCAGAAAGAGGGCTCTCGAAGACATGAAGTGTAATTTTGTCACACGACAGGTGATATCTCCGAAAGCAGTAAAACCTAGTTTGAATAGGTTCCAAGTTGAATAGAGCGGATTCTTGCGGTTAGCCTGTCCCTCCGAGGAGGTTGCTGATTGTCCTCAGCTCAGAGGGGGGAAGAGACTTGATCTGCTGCGCTTTTGGGAAAATCTTCTGTTGGGAGGAAGACACTTTTAAAACAGATAAAGGTTCTGCAGACGCTCGCTTTTCGAATCGCTTTAGAAAGAAGACCGAACCACTCAGAGGGTTAATTTTCACAAATTTTTAAATGATTCCAATGAGTGTGAGTTAATCATTCAAGGCTTCTCATTCCGGTTCCTATCGTAGAAAGAGGACAAAGGGAGGAAAAAATATGTTTTAACTGTCAACCTGACGCAAGAACTCCTCCTGAACGGTAAATAGTTTCAACATGAAATTTACACATGCAATTCTCAGAAGTTTCCTATATTAATTGTACTTTTTTCAACTTTCAAAAAATTACTTCCTAAGATATATAATTAATAAGCTAATTTTCGTCGTCTTATCTCAGTTTTTCGTCAATGACTTCAGAAAAATATATTGCATGTGGATGATTTACATACAATCTTGAAGAGCAGAAAATTATCTTTTTAATGGTTCAATTTGAATTCCATTCTTTTTTCCCTATTTTAATAAACATTTCAAATTTATTCCATGCGCAATTTGTAACAATGCTTTCTATTATTATAATTAAATTAAAACCAATTTATCGTATTATCAAATCCATCATGCCAGTAATTTTACCACTGTGTAAGTTATGATAAATAAGACTGTTTCTTTGAATATTAACAAAAAGCAGAATTTTATTTTCGCTTTTATTTCGTAACATATACATCTTTCAATATGTTTTCACCCCAATCCAATGATGTTAATTATTCTCTTTCCGAGATGTTTCATTTAAAGTTACAAATTTTTAAATGATCATAATGAGTTTGTATAATCCTTCAAGATTATTGAGCTCGCATCCTGCTGGAGACAGAGGACCAAAGGAGAAAAAGAAAGAACACTGTGTGATTTTTTCCAGACAGTGATACAAACACTAAAGAGAAGATAATTGTAGTTCAGATAGTGGCAATAAAATCCAAGATATGAAAGTGCTTATGTTGTCGCCATGGCATTAATGGGGAGGGGAAAATAGAGTACGAAGTACTGCTAGAATCTTACCAGGAGGTTCAAACTAAGGAGAGAAAAAGAAGAGGAGCGTTAAACTGCTGGTCGAGAGGTCAGAAAGCACGGCAAAAGAATATTTTTATACCGAGCAACGCCGGGTATATCAGCTAGTAATACATGAAAAGTTGTTTACAACAAACATACAACAACCGGAAATATACAAAATACAATATCTAGTTGCTTGTCTCAATATGCACAAATGTGGATAGTATGTCTTTTCTATAACTATTTTCTTCACTTTTTACATTTTATTCGGTAATTGGATAATTTATCAATTTCAAGTAATCGACAAAGACTGATTATTTTAAAATCTCTTATAAATGAGGATTAAAAACCTAGTTGCAATTTTAAGTAAAACTTGAAACTATAGCTACAAAAAGTCTATAAGTAATCCCTTAACCCAGAGAAAAATATCAGTATTTTAAAGGAAGTATTTTTATCAAAAATATTTTTAATTTCCTTATTTCGAACTGTACACGGAGGAAAAAATTAAAACAGCTTTAAAATTCGATCTATGTATGATCCACTACGAAAATTAACATTTATGATAACTATTTTTTAATTTATAATTCTTATTAAATTATTCTTCAATCGCTGCTAAATAACATCTTTGTCAATCTGTTTTCATGCCTTATTTAAAGACTTTTTCTGTTTATAGACATAATGTTATTGAAATTTATCCCCTTGGGAATAAAAAATGAATGTTGAATAAGACTTCTCAATCGCATACTGAAGGTTAGCACTTAATATTTGATAGCTTCAATTTTATTTCTCCAAAAACAGTTATGAAAAGATGTGAATAAATTCAAACAATATTCATATCTCAGTGTATAATTTATTTTTTAATTATATATCACAGTCACAGAATGTACATTGATGAAAATACAACACGAGTGATGCAGTTCAGAATTTATTGAAATATTCGGCACATTTCTTGTTGATTGAAATATAAATGCCCTACCTAGATTGTAAGAAGTATACATTTTTATACATAAATTAGAAATATTAAAAAGTACGTGTGAGGCATTACTTTTTTTATTAGATCCGTGGAACACGATTCAACAGAATGTACAGATTCAACAATGAAAAGCATTTGAAATAATTATTCTCAACTATGTTCTATTGTTATATCTGTTTTCTATTCTAGCACTTTATTGTTGCACTGTTCTAACAATACTGTAAACTGTTTTAATTACAATGTTACTATTAAGAAAAAGAAAAATTTTCATTAGTGTTGGTGATTTCAATCAAAGTTGTGATTGCGATATTTTGTGCTAGATTTATTGAAATATTAAGCTTCATATCTTTGCAAAGAAAACCAGTCGTTATCGTGGCTAATAAAGCATTTACTTGGTTGAAGACCAATTTGTAAGTATTCTTATCTCTACTAAAATGCAATGAAATAATGGAACTCAAAATATATCTAATTCTCATTCAGTGGTTTCGACTGCTTTTGACAAAAGGAATTTCAGTTGTCCCATTTCATTCGAATTAAGTTGTATATTAGATCTTCAGTATTTTTATCCGCTATTCAGATAATAATTAAGTTCTAGAATGATAGTTTTTACAGTTCGCTCAATGTGCTCGTATCTTCATTACATTTATGACATTTGCGTTCGTCAAGTAAGACAGTATTAACCTAAACACATTTTAAATTTAAAGTAAATCTAGAATTTTTAAAAATTTCTACTCTCAAAATAATTTAAGGGATAAGGAAAATAAATTATAAGAAAAGAAACTTGTAAGAGAAATAACCTAAAATAAAAATTATTGAAGCTTATTCATTAGTTTCAAGTAGAATTTCTTTGGAGTAAAAAGCAAATTACTTTATAAAGCATTTTTCGTGTCAGTACCACAATAAAATAATTATTACTATTTTACCTGAGAGAATACGCATATTCAGACCTTCTAAATTATATAATTCTGCCTTAGATAAAAAAGGTGTGTTTCAAAGCACGGTAAAATATATTCATGGTCCAGGGTATCAGGAAAAAACTTGTGAAAAATAAATTTGCTAAAATATGTAGGAATGTCCTTATACTTTACGACAAAAATCTATCGAAAGTTAGGTTTTAATTTTTAGTCTGAATCGAAACAAGAAAAAGATATCTTTTGGACTTTATTTCAGATAAGGCATTAAAAGCACTCACTGCATCAGGGTTAACTGAATTTATTGATTGAAGGAGATATATTGGCATGTGGAATCCGTGCTAATATATCGCATTCTTGCATTTAACGGATAAAAAATAGCGTAAAAAATACCAATAAGCAGATCAAGTTTTGTATCAGAAAGAGCATGTTATTTCAAATCTAGTAACCGAGGCAATAAAGCACTTTCATCGGCTTTTATTAAAGAATTTTAGAAGCATTGGAATAGTTTACAACAATTACTAAATTGCAATGATCGTCTCAGTTATTTATACTTATTAAAATACAAAGAATTAGAACTACATATGACATAAATAGCTGTATTGTCAAACTTTAATTTCCTTAATACAGGTTTAATGCATATAATAAAGCTTTTGCTTTCTACCCTGTAAAGAAACATTTGCAATTTGAGATGCTGAACTAATAATACAAGAAATTGTATCACGATTTTTTTTGCCTTTGTTGCATTCTCTACTGTTTTCGAATAACAGTTATTAAATTGAAGTAAGCATATATAATGATGAAATGTTATAAACTTTGACGTTCATTTTTGAAATTTAATGTTTGAAAATAATATCTTTTTTTCCTTTTCGCCTTTTAGATGTGGTTGCAGGTTTAAACATGGATTGTTTTTACAGTCCGTGACGTCTAATCTTGAAATAAAATACTTCATCCCAAGAGTCTCGTTTCCGGACAATTCTTTCGAAATTCTCCCCAATCATGATTTCAGACGTTCATTCATGTTTGTTGGATTGTGTTCTATTTAAAGTATCTCTTTAATTCGACATATCAAATACTAATATTTACCAATATTCCATGAAACAAAAAAGGCTTTTAAAGTTCGAGAACATTTCATTGCCCAATTATCTCTGTTATTATGAGGTGTTTTCAAGTCAAGCTCTTTCTTACTAGGCGTAAAATTATGGAAATATAAAATTCCACTTGTGCGATGTTTCGAGGAAGATTTTCATTTGCTGTGAAACAAAGTTTTTATTTTTAATCTTCGGACACAACTTATCTGTCAGATTTAAAGTTAAAATTTTGCTTAGGCTTAAGGGAAAGCTTATCAAATTGAACTATTCGGTGATACAAAGCTATATTTGAGCCTTTAAATAACTATTTTTTATATTTCCTTGCAATTTCAACTTACGCAATGTCCAGGAATTCAGGACGGAGATGACGTTTGTTTTCCAATACGGCTCCTTAGCAATGACAACTGTTGTAGTTGAGCGCCTGAAATAATTCGACATTTTTGAAACAGTATACTGAAATAACGGCCAATCATTTAATTAGGGGCTGGTACACAGGAATACGAGCTTTTGCACGCATATAAAACTAAATACTGTAAAAAATGTGGGAAATGTCGCTACGGATTGACGTTAAAGTTTCGAGTTTTTTCGTTTTTCCGGGATAAGTTATAATCAGGGTGTCAGCCAATAAACTTTACTTTCTTCGTACATGGAAGATAATACGACATGATTGGAAGTTTGAGGGGTTGTCAAGTGGAGGAAGGATCGAGCATCACCATATACATAATATATTGTGTTGCACTCATTCGCGCACTTTTTATCATGAATCTTGCTCGTTTAGAGTGGAAATGTGCGTTGTTTGGTGATTTAAGTCATATCAAATGTAGTATGTTACCGACCTACGAATATGTTATGATGTCCTATGTGTCAAACGGCATAAAATAACACGTGATAAAGAAATTAATACATGGTCCAGGTATATGGAAATAGAGGGCATTTTTTTGGAAATATTAAAGAAATATGGTAAAGATCAATCATTCCTTCTGTGGAACATAAAGGATTGAATGTGATGTTGTAGACGTGTCGTCTGAAATGCAAATATCTTTTGATATCTCTCCCTAAGATACCGAAGAAAAGATTGGATGAGTTACTCTGTGCCAGTAAAATATTTTTTGACATTTCATCCTGCAAATATATGGTGAACATCGATAAGTGTGTTTGTTCCAGACACAAATGTTAGAAAGAAAAGATTACTAATCGACCAACGAACAACTAGAAGAATGGTGATCGGAACCATAGATATGGTTACAATGAATAAAATAACGAATACTTTGAAACGGAAAATTATAAGTCAAAAATTACAGCTTCCGCCTTAAAAAGAAAGCACAGGGAAACTTAATGTGTCGACTTCATCTGTATCTAGTCATCAGGACAGTGACAATGTATACCTGCCACAATCACAAACCCCAACGTCGGTGTCTTCTGTTCATTAGCCCATTGCTACAAACACTAACAATGCTACAAATAACAACAGGTTGCAATTTACTTTCAAGAATGTGATAGATACGGAATTATCAGATAGGGATGGGACTGCTATTACTTCAGCAGTTATTCATACTTCTATTTTGCAAATTATTGATGAAAATAGATTCGCAAGGAACGCAAGATAGCACGGAAATTGGCCGCGGAAGAAGTCGCACAGATGCCTGCTTTATACTTCGACAGAAGGAAAGATAAAACTTTATTTAATTATTACAGTGAAGGACCGAAAAAAGTATTGAAGCACCATTCTTGAAAAGTATAATTCATTGATAAATGAACCAGAGTCGAAACTGTAGGTTCTATTGTACCATCTATTGTCATATCTAAATAGAACAATCAAATACTGTTTTCTGCCTGAAATCAAAGATGTCTATAAATACTTCGGTGGCATTTGGATGTAATGTAACTAACTTGAACGCGTTCGTTAATATGCAGATTTCATTTGTATGCTTGGAAAAAAGGTTTGTAAACCATTACAGAGGATTTATTTGTCCATTGCACATGAACGAGTTTGAAAGAATCGACAAAGATCTAGAAAAGTGTGAGAAAAGGCCTGTTGCTCGGTTTCATTGAAATTCAACACGGTTACCCGAGTTTTCTGTTACAGACCAAACATATTTGTTGAAAGTAACATCAGCGGTTTTAACAAGCATATCTCCTAAGGTTTTAAAGAAAAAATCTCCAAGAAAATTGTCTCATGTCCCATGACTAACTTGTGCTACTCGAAAGTTATGTTTCGGTGGAATCTCCTTCTGAAAACTGTGCGAAAAGTCTGAGAGAGAAGGATTCATAAAAAACAAATAGAATCTCAAAAAGTGATGCCGAAATTTGATGATAAGAAGATTATTCGTGCCATTTAAAATTTTATTGTAATAATATAAATGTCATTTTTTAAAACATTTTCTTATAATAAATAAATACTACTCATATAATTTCAATTTATTTTACAGACAGAACGCCTCCCCATGCCCACGTGCCCGATGCCATCAAGGGTGGCGCCAGAGGGGGGACCTGGGGGGCCAGGCCTCCCTGTCGGGGATGCTGTGCCCCCACGTCTGGGGAAAATTTTGTATCCCGTTGGTGAAAATTTTTGTTCCAATCTGTGTGTAATTTATTATTTATCAACTGCAGTTGATAAATAATAATCTGGCGAAAATTTGAGACCAATTTCATTACACTCGTCACCCCCCCCCCGTCGGGGAGATCGTGCCCCCCTGTCGGGCAACATGTTCCCCCATCGGGCCATGGGGGAAGAGATGCAGGGGAAAAATTAGTTCCGTACGTCACCGACAAGGAAAATGTGATACTGTTTTAGTTTGCATAATTGAGAATTAGACAAAAGAATATCTAAGAAGAAATTTCAGTGCAACACACTTTAATGCAGCAAATAAATTGCCCCGAGTGGTTACAGAGATGATATTTCAGTGCACCATAGAAATTTATGCAATAAAAGGATTTTCTCGAGGAGGGCATCGACCTCTTTGAATGCAACCACCTTCCTCGTGGACAACACATTGTATCCTGTACACAACATTCTCGACGTCCGAATGGAATTGCTTTTCAAGGAAACTTTTTTCCCATGACTTTATAAATTCTTCTTCCAAATTTTGTGACCATTCAGTTGACAGATCGAACTACAGATGACTCTGTGTGTAGTCTGCCTTTTTTTAAAGAAAAAGATCATCCTGTATATAATTTTAGAATTAAATACATGTGGATTCAACAGAACTATAACATGCGCAAAGACTCTTCTGTAATTATTATGTAACTTTTATCTTATATGAAAAATGAGATAAAAAATAATGCAGTTAAAATGCGTATATCTCAGAAGACATATAAAAATTACGTATACGATAATTGGATTGTGTACATCGTAAAAAAAACCAATATGTGTTCCCATTTGCAGTTTCGTATTGGAATTATCACTTATTTCAACGAATCAAAATCATCGATTTCAGAGTGATTTGTTTCTCAAACGTGACAAAGATCTGAGCTTCTCAGACTCAATCTTGAAAGTAGAAAAAACTATTCTCTTTGGTTAGGCAGATTTCAGCTAACTATTTAAAATTTCTAAAAGAAATTCACTCTCTACGTTTTCACGCTTTTATTAAACAGCTACACTTGTAGACAACTGAAAATGTATAAATAAAGTGAAAAAATGAACTTGCTACTTTCGGCGTGGCGATCTGAGACATCGAAGTTATGGTTTTTGGCCAATCATCTGTGATTAGGAGCAAGAGAAGGCGCTGCCAGCGAGGTTCTACTGCGCGTGTGTACGCCGTAGATTCTGAATGCAAAAAGTTCTGAATGCATTGGTGTTGTATACTCACTTTCTCTCTGTTTTGGCGTTTGAAAGTGTGTGTTCATAACCTGCCCGCATGTGTGAATAAAACTTCTTAAAACCTGCTCAAGATAAGAATTCTTACCATTCTTGAAAAAATATGACTTTAATCACACCTCGTTTAGAACTAATGGCTTGTTGTATAGTTTCTAGATTTGCGAATTTTATTATCAGGACATTCGATTTTCCAGACTTCAAAATTACCTTCCCTTTGATCGATAAAAGAATGAGAAAATTGTCAGGTTTGTGGATAATAAAGTTAAAGAAATTCGTGTGTTGTTGCGAGGTCAGTTATGGAGATTTGTTCCAGGAAATATGAACATTGCTGATTTGCTATTGCGTAGTTGTCCCCTCGACCACTACTTCTTTATAGATGGTAGGGAGGGCCTTTGTGGTTAGGAGAAAGCCCAGAGTATTGATCTCTTGGGGAAACACAGTGAATCAGAAGAAGCAGAGGTAGAGAGGAAAAGGTTGAAAGTGGTGAATATTGATCTCTGAAAAGACTCACTCCTTTGCATCTTCATACTGTATAGAATTATGATAAAATGATGAGAGCTTTTTTTGGATATTGAGATTTGTTAATAATTGTAAAGTTGTTAATGGAAAATGTAAAGAATTGGAACTTTCATAATATTTCAGGAATTGAAAATTCAGAAAAGAAGTTAATCAGTTTAGTTCAGAGCTATTATCTTTAAGATCTAAAATCTTAGAATTTTATTTAAACATTCATAGATATTGAAGGTAATCTAATAGTGAAAACAAAAAAATACTTAATCGTAATGATGGTAAATCTTATCTGTTCTCAATAAACTTACCAGAGATATTTTAATTTTTTAATAAAAGAACTTGCAGTTTTTAACCACGAAATATATCCGCTTTAATTTGAAGGTTGGATTTTTATATCCAGGCTCGGAAACACAAATAAGCACTACTTGATATGTATATATTATCAAACCTTATGTGCATCACCCACCCTTCAAAGTGTGCAAAAGTCATTTCGCACTCTGCTATCGCTGAATGAGAGGAAATTCATCTTGAGGAATCTAAAATCCGAAAAATTTGATATATTTTTGTTTAGTTTTCTTGCCAGTTAGAAAAGTAATTTTTTTCAATGCTAGGTTCTTTCAAGAGTTTTTTTTCTTTTGTTGCTTCTTGTTTGCGTTATTTTACTTATTGAATTCTCTGATTTGTGTAGTCTATATCTGGAGAAATGTAAATGTGTATTGGTTCTATTTTCCTTCCCAATTACTTCAGTCGTTGATTCCGGAGATGTGTAATCATTTCAAAGAATTAATTTATACATGAAAGGACGTATATAGAAACACCCTGTAAGCTGACCATATATATGTTTATTGCGTATATTTTCTTGATATGCTAATGATATTTATTGCATTAATGATGATGTAGTTAAAATTTTCCTTTTCACTCTCAATTTCATTACTACTATTATTGCGAGGATTATCAGCAGGTGCTTATTGAATTATGGCAAAACATTTTATCGTTTACAGTAATTTGTCTAACATTTAGGTGGTATAGCTCAAAATTGTGTAGTCGTCTTAATGTCTCAAGTGTGTTTCTTCCAGAACAAACTGTGTGTGGGCCCCATTATTCAGTGAAATACTTATATTCCTTTAAAGGAGGTTCATCCGAATGGCCTGCAAAGATATGTACAGGGTGATCCAAATTAAGCAGAAGATGTTTAGACCTCTATGTAAACAAAATTACTTCGCCAATTTCACTAAACTTTCGTACGCATGCTCTCCAGAGTATGAGGTTTCGATTTCCGAAAGAAAAAAATTCAGATTTCTGTCACTGAAGAAATGGCACTGAGAAGCAGCCAATTTACTTATTTCTTAACATGCGCAACATTCCCTACCTATATAAGGAGTCGTGAAGCTTTTTTTCACCAAACGAGGGCTCAGTTTTAAAACAGACATTACCAAATCGCACGTTACTTATTAAGATATTTTATGAACGCATCCCTCACGGCATATCGCGTTGCCTAAACAATTGTTCTTACGGAAAACCTTTCAGATGACAGAGTGATTAGCGGGTCATTTTCAATATCTTGGCCACTTCGGTCACCTGTCGTAAACCCTTGTGAGTTTTGGCTGTGGGGAGTTTAAAAGAGCTGCGATTCTAAAAGCAATGTTCCGAACCAAGCTGTTTTAAAAGACATAATTTCGCAATAAGTATCCACCTCCAAGCGAATGAGTTAAGTTTTGCCGCAGTTATCGTAAATTTCGAATGAATTTCTGGAGCCAAGAGAAGGTGGACATATTGAGCCGTAGCTGTGATGATAGGGTGGTTAAACATTCCACGTGCTATATTAATATAGATATTGCACAAACCCTCTTTTAGTCGTACTGTCTAATTTGTGGTTAATTTCATGTGATTGCGATAAAGGGTTTTGCATGTTAAAACATTTTTCTGTTGTTGATATTAATTCCATCTCCACATGATAGTTCACATTGACGATTGTTGTTAGGTATGTTACCAAATATGTAAATTGTCTGCTCCTAAGCGCAATTTAATCCTATAGAGGCCGAACTGTGAACTAATAATTTTCATTCAGAAATTGAAACCCTATGCACAGGAGAGCATATGTACGTAATTTGGGTTAAATTGGCCACGTTTTCTTCTCTACAGAGAGGCCTAAATACCTCCTGTTTAATTTGGATATCCCTGTATTTGATAGCGCAGTTTCTATTAGAGATTCTAAGCACGAATCTTCAGTAGGACTTGTCAGGTCTGAAAAGTTAACGAAATCTATAACTTAAAAGATTTGCGTACCTAGAAATGTTTTAAAAAATTTGATTTGTCTACTATTATTCTTGTAACAGATTCCATCATAGCTCTAGTAACTGCAGCGCAAATGTTAGAAGCTTACAATGTGCAGCTCCATATATAACAAAAAGTCGTGAGATTGCGGATGAAGTTGAAGATTTAATCAATTGTGGCAAGAGTTCCTGTTGGTTCATGACGAGGGTGAGAAGGCTTCCCTTAGCCAAAAGTGACATATGACAACTTTCCAAACAACCCTTCGAAATCAACAATTTTATGACCAATTTAATTTCCAAGAGCAAATAATAGAATACTAAACCTGTAAGACCATAACAAAATGCACAAGGTATTTAGGAGTTGTATACAGTCAAGCACAAAAACATTGAAGAACACATAAAGAGTTTAAAAGTTTTTAAAAAAATGTTAAAATTGTTTTAGTTAAAAGCTTCTTTCAGTTATTTTTAAGAATCTTAATACACCATGAGACAGGTTAACAATATCAAGTTCTTCCATGTTAAGTCCCCTCAACATGGCCCTCATACGAGAAATGAAAAAATATTCACAAATATTTAAGATGTAAAAGCACTGACAGCTAGAAAGCAAATTTTAGATTTGCCAATAGACAAACTTATGCACCTAGGACAAGCAGTTAGAGGTCCACCTACTATCAAAACATGAACCAACCACAGACATATTGGGATTTTCCTGTAACGCCAAAGGCTTGTTTGACGATGTCTGGGACCTCAGAGAGAGCCTTAACAATTATGAACTTGATAACATGCTAATTTAAATAACCTGGAGGTTGTGAATTAGTAGGTTGGTAAATGTTACTTCCGAAACTACTAATTTTACTTTACTCCAAGCCGAGCGGATTCTTGAAGAAGGGGAGCAGTAAAATTGATAAAATCAAACATCTCAAACACAATACGTGAGACCAATTACACAACTATATTATTTGGAAGCAACCATATCATGTTTCAGTTAAGCCATCGTCACATCAATATATATGAAATAATTGGCAAATCCAAAAGATCGGACCTACAGCCACAAACACTGGACAAATTTAGACAATTTTTATTTTACATGGAAGCTTCTGACATTTATATATATAGTCAATGGTCGCCTGACCATCACCACCCTTCATTTTTCAGAGAAATGATAAAAAACACTACTCTGTGGGATAAAGCCATGGCGGAGTCCCCCAGCCCCAACCACAGTACCGACTTCCAAAGTTTCTATCCCATATAAAAGCTTCTGACGTCCAGAAAGTCATCTGTGGTCGCCTGTCACCAACCACCCTCCATTTTCGCAATATTTCGCAAAACAATTTTTGTCAGAGTCCCTCCGGCTCTATAACTTCCAATTCGCCAATCTTTTTCGCCAAATTCAAAGGTTTACCTTCTCAATGATACTAATTTTATATGTGTAATTTTTCCTACAAACCTTATTATTTTTTTAAAATTTAATAAACACTTGATTACATGCAGAGGATTCTGAAATAAAGCAAATTTATAGATTCTTCGTTGCAAGGCAATGGTGGAACTTTGAACTAATCTTATTTTATTTCCGTTTATTTTTGTAAGTATATAATATAAGAAGTGAATAACCATGGTCAACTTTTCACAGCATAAAAGTTATTTAAAACTTTAGTTACTTAAAAATTAAGCACGATTTTGCGTTTTTCCGCAATATAATTCGAAAATATTATACCACAATAACTATTTTCATACTATAATAAAGTTCGAAAAACAAAATTCCCAGTGATGCACACAAATTTCATTTCCGTTAAATGTTTTGCTCTAATTTCAAATTTTTTAAAAACTTAAATTGTGTATAAAATTTACAATGCGCAACAATGTGTTTTTATTGTTGAAGGACGAGAGTATATACGAAGAGCTGTTGCTAGAACACATTAAGTGTCCGAGAATTGTTGGAATCAGTTAAAATTTAACAAAAAAACTAATATTGTTTCAATTACTTTTTTAAAAAACGAAAGCGGACTTTAAAAAGTTTTTTTCGGGTAGTTAACACGCCGGTTTGGTGATCCAGGGGTCGTATATTACTGAAAACGAAAAAATAGTTTAGAGCCATTATCTGCTAAAATATTACAACTTGAAGAAAAATAAAAACATGAAATGCTACGATCTTCTATTTGTTATAAACATGGAGTATGAAAACGGAAGAGGTTTTGAGAAATTCAAGAAAAATTAAGAAGGGAAACAGAAAACACGGATTGGTTTCTACTGATCGGTTGCTTACCATTATTGGTACCGATGTTTGCGGAGGGTATTGCTGAATTCGTATATTGTTGCGATTTTCACCGACTAAACGCCGTTTGAGAACCTAAGTTCTATGGTTCATCTGGTTCCTATGGTCCATGGTATTCATCCTTTTGATGCCTACTATTTTCCCTCTGAATTTGTCTGGAGAATTCGGCAACACCCAGTGCAAACATAGGTAGCAACATCGGCTACCGATCTACCTAACTTTTTTAGTTTTTCTTGAATATATCAAAAATTCTTCAGTTTTCACACTACATGTTTATAACAAAATAAAGAGTGTAAAATTCAATACCATTTCATGATTTTATTTTTCTTCAATTTGTAATATTTTAGTAGATAATGGCTCTAAACTAATTTTTCGTTTTCAGTAATTTACGATCCCCTGGATAACCAAACCGGCGTGTTAACTACTTTAAAAAATTCAAAAATGCGTTTCCATTTTTTTAAAAATTAGGAGCTGAAACATTATTAATTTTTTTAATTAATTTTTAACAGTTTCCAACAATTCTCGGACACCCTGTATTTTTGCGATTTTCACAGACTAAACGTAGTTTCGGACACTATGTTCTCTGGTGATTTTTCATCCCTTTGATGCCTGCTATCACCCCTCTGAATTTGTCGGTCAAGTTCAGCAAATATGTATAATAAATAAAGTAATGTATAATAATAAAGTATATGGGATGTCCACTGCAACAGTTAATTACTAAACCGTTAGAGATCGGTTTATGCTTTTCTTTAATTCTTTTAAATGCTTTAAATGATTAAAAACCATTTTTTATGTTGTTACAGTGAATAAATCTACTGATGACAAAATTTTGAATTTGAATTTTTTATGCAGTCCTCTGGTCCTATTAGTCATATTCAGTGAAATTATACTGACCCACGACGATTTAAACGGATCGATTTACGAAGCTTCAAATTACATTATTTTAAGCTATTCAGAGGGCACGTTGATTGGCGGATCCTAAAGATGCATTAAATTTTAGTATGCCATTTCGTGATATTTGAATCAGTTCTTAAGAGCATGATTTTTTTGGAAATTAAATGGAATTCTTTTTATCTGAATACATTAGAGTTCTTCTGACAATGCTTTAATTTATTACATTACTGTATGGTGATACATCAAAGAAATAATAAGCTGAATGTTTTTGCATTACCATTGTAGACGAAGTTGATGTGCGACACGGTTTGCAAATGCGGAACCTTGACAGAGCTAATTTAGATTGAGTGTGATTTATAAGTTGTGGAACTTGAAGCATTGAAAATATTGTTCAATCCTGATGAATTTCAGAAGTCAGTGGTCTCTTCCCCTTCCTGTCTTTGAAGATCTTCAATCTGACGACCTTCCGGAAACCCTTTTCCATGATGTCGGTGAAAGTGAACACGGAGATTCCGAGCCAGCAGCCCAGAAGTCCGCCCACGTGACTGAAGATTTCGCTGCTCTGAACAAATAAAAGAAAGGTGAATGAATAAATAAATCATTATTCTATTCACTTCATGAAAAATATGAAGCCAAAGTGGGAGGACACTGGCTTCAAACTTCGGATCTAATGGTCCATTTTTTGCCCCCTTTTATTTGCTTAAAGCAAAGATCTCATGCTTTATAAGAGGTAAAAGCCTTCGTCACTCTCCTCGGCAGCTATCATTCGGAGTGAAACGAGGACGATACCTCTGATAGATTTCCGATTTTCAAATTGCAACATGACACATTGGACGGAGGATTTCCATCTTAAATTCATGGTTTGTATTGCCTAATTTCAACAAATTCATAAAAAAACATCTAAGTCTCAAACACTCATTATTCCGATTACGAAGCCAAAGCACTTTTAGCAGACTACTGTTGTTCGGAAGAACCCTCCGAAAAATATGATAACACGTTTTATTTTAGGTCAATTCCAACACAGTCTATTCAAAAGAATAAGCCAATGATTCAGACTTCCGGAAATTAGAATTCATAAATAAAATTACAAAAAAATTATAATCAGTCCATCACATTGGATACTGTATTGTAAAATATACTAAAGAAGCAACCCCTTAAAATGCAAAATTTTAAAACAATCTCAGATGACAAAACAAAAGTCCAATAATTAATCATGACATGACAAATGTGATAAATCTTGTAATGATTATTTCTTCTCTCCTACATGCTAAACATTTTAATTTCGTCATCTTTCTTGCTATAAATTGCTTTTAACAATTTAATAGTGCTCCCTGGTTCGTTCTTTAATGTAATAAGAATGCATAGAATTTAGAATGCTGAATCAGAGAATTGGACTTGATAACAATTTCCGTTTAAGCGGCATTCTCACTTTTCTGCTTCCGTGAGAGCGTCTTTTCCTTTCTTTTTTCCTTGGATGGATTTGAAAATTGTAACAGTCATAATGGAAACAATTCAAACGCTAAATTAAAGAGATTTCCGATTCTCTACAACTTTCTAACTGACTTTTTTCTCGAATCTTTCACTGTTTACAAGATAGGACCACTAATTCCAAAATTTGCGGATAGATAGTGTTGCAAGTTGTGTCATCGGGTAGCGCATAGACTTTTTACTATACCTAGACATCAATTTTATGGCCTGAACTGTCACCGTTTAGAAGTTAAGGGGATGTAACGGATATAAGTGTTGTATCCGTTATAGTACATCCATGCCCCTGTATATAGAAATGCTGTTTTCGATTAAACTTTTTTACTCAACGTGACCTGTTTCACGTTCGTAGGAGATGGAGGTTTGCAATCATTTTTTCACTCGCATCCAGATGCAGTGGTATTCTGAAATTTTCCACCATCAATTAAGGATGACAATTACAGATTGTATAATAATTTTGGAATTGTGATTATCAACTAACTTATAAATTTAACATTACATTAATGTCCAGAAGGTGGTGTCATTTGGTAGTCAATTTAAGAAATATTAATAAATAAATAATATTTATGATCCTAAATTATTATATATTTTTAAAGGCCGAAACGTAGAAAATAAATTGTTCCTCAACGCGCTTTTACTAGTGTGGTAAATCAAGAAATATAGGCGCAATAAATATCATAGAAAGAAATTCCTGGATATTCCTTAAAATTTAAATATATCATGAAAGTCATTAAAATTCGAATGTTCTTTGAGTATTTCTATCTGCTTCTCGCGCTTCTACGTTTTTGCTTTGACATCCGAATTTTTGATAAAGTATTAGTTGAATCGTTGATTGAAGTAACCACATAATTAAATAATATCAAAATTCTGGCAGATTTTTTTCAAAAAATCAATGATTAATCTTTCTTTTATCTTGGTAGATTTTATACATCTATAACGTGACTTGATTTGACTCTTGTCATTACTTCACTCGTTATATAAATACTTCTTTAGAATGTAAAAACAACATGAAGGACATTTTGGAAGAAAAAGATGACTCATTCGGATTCTGAAACCAACCATTCAATTAAAATAAGAAATTGGGAATATTATATGAAGATATGAATAAAAATATTAATTCTTAGAATAAGAATTTTATTTATGCGAACTAGAATATTTCATATACTTTTAGAATATTAAAAATTGTAACCAATATGTAAGGTGGCTTTCTTACAACGTTTGTCTTATGGTTGGGAAGTAACATTTACAGATGTTCTTACTAGCAAGCGGAGGAATGGAAGCCATCGACTACGGACCTTGGCGACAATTTTAGACAAAATGAAGGTCCAAAAATATATTAGAATTATCTCGTTATCTCTATTAGGAGCGGAGATATAGAGAATGTACTAGGCGATTCCATGTGACGTCTCGCCCTGACTTGGAAACTATAAATATCCGCAATTGTTGAACTTTTGGGAACCTGTTGATCCACTGGGATCGTCTTTGGAGAGCGACCGTCTTCGGAATCTCTCTTTGAGGTGTTAACCGCAGTGCCAGCCAGTAAGCTGTGAGAAGCCGAGCGGTATTGAAAGTAGTGTTGCTGACATTAGTGATTTGCTGTCTGTTTCTGTTGCTAATTTGTGCAAGTGCTGTTTTTCCTGTCACCTGTGCGTCGTGTTTTCTAGAACACTCGATAATAAAGGACCGTTCTGCCTAATCCTGCTTGTTGGATTGCATTCACGTACACCCACCTGACGATTTTTTTAACAATATATAGATTATGTGCCTATAAAAAAATTATTCTCAGAATTTCAAAATATTAACAACAGTTCCTCCCTGCCAAGATAAATTTTTATGTAATTGTTTAGTTTATGGATTTAAACTTCAAGAAAGTATCCCGAAAAAGGAAAGAGATACTATGTTTGGGAGAAATTATTTGGCGGATGTATTAAGGCTAAAAGCCAGAAAAAAATAAAAGCAAAAACTATTATAAGAAAGTTTTCTCAGTGTATTAATGTGGAATAATATTTTTTTCTGAAGAATTTGGAGGTCAAAGCAAAAATCGTAAGAGCGTGAGGTGCAGAAACTAATAGAAGGATATGATACAACAATGCATATTATAAGTAACAAAAAATTCTGTTCCTAGATTTAATCTTGTGTTTCATAAAAAATTAAATTAATTTGCATACTTACGATAGTTAATAAAAAGATAAATATGCCGGCAACAAAGGCGGACATAAAGACATTAATTTCAAATTTAATGAAAATTTATTTTATGTATAAAATATTTATTATCTTTAAATTTTTTTATATCCGTTGGGGAAAACAGCGAAGGAGCGAGAGGAGAGGGAACTGTCTTCATTCCCTAATTTATATTATTATCTTCATAATTGTTATAGGTTAGCATGCTATCTGTAAATTACGGCAAGTTATATGCATGGTGCTAAAATCTTTCAAAATGTCAGACAGGTCAGACCGTTGTATTTAGAGCAACCCTGTTCGGCACGTAGTTAGTAGTAGCTGTTCACTAAGAAAGGAATTTTAAAAATTTTATTTAAATTTTAATTAATTTAATATTAAAAAAGATTTTAAAGTTTTTCCTCTGTAACTTCGCAGCTTATTATCGCACAGACACATTTTTACACCGCATTAAAATTAAGAAAAAAGTAGCTTTTCAGTAATACCAATATAAATTCCGTGAAAATATTTCAATACTTCAAAAAAACTTTTGACGTAAAAATCGTTAAGCACAGAAAGCGACGGCTGATGCAATCAAGCGAGGTGAAGGCAAGATAGACAAAACAAGTGTAGAGCATTGTTATGCTGCGATGTTTCGCACTAGAGTTTCAGATCTCTTTTAATTTTCTTTATAGTCCAACAAAAAGTGTTTGGGGACAACATTTGTTACGCTTTGCTATAAATTCGGAGGAATCATTTCGGTCGAATGAATATAAATCTATCGGTTTGATTAAAACTGCGGTTACTGTCTAATTTTTAAACCATTGAAATTGCTCGATTTTTGTATCTTCACTCTAAAACAAATGGAAAAGAAAGTGCAAATTAGATCAGTACTTACACCATAGAGAGGAACATGCCTTAACACTGTGATTTCTGGTTTTTTCACGTAAGAGCCAATTCTAGAACTGTGGAAGACATAAAGCTATTAGAAAGATAATTAGTGGATTTTCATTTCGGTCTTGCACCTTTTAATTGTTTAAGAAATTCCTAAAATATTTTAATGATTATGATGTACCGAAAGTGTACAATGAAATACATTACATATGGACTCTAATTAATTTATTTTCTGTTTCAGGTAAATTTAATTTAACATAACCAAATTCCTCGATCTAGGAAACTGCCAGAACGAAAATCTTGTTAACGTTTGAAGTGATTTAATAAGCCTTAATTTTCATATAGCAGTTAGAAAATATTAATATTTTATGTAATTAGGCAGGGATGTTTATGTGCTTTATTAACAAGTAACAGTTTAAAGCATGCTTCGAACTATTTGACTAATGCTTAACAATATCTTTAAAAGTTTAGCCAACTCACTTATATTTGAGAAAGAGTGCGTCTGTAACATGCATTTTGAAATATAGTCGATTGATTTTAATTCTTTATTTAAAAAATTCTTACAACTGACACAAAATGAATATCAGACAAAGAATAAAAATTGGGATCACTAAAACAATTAAATACGTGATATGAATTTATAACTTGTATCCGCTGAATTTCAAAACATTAAAACACTAAATAAGTAATTAAAAGTTGGAAACTCATTCTTTACAATATTAGAGGATAAACAAGCTGTTTATAACCAAAGAAACATCAGATATGTACAGAAAACTTGTTAAAAAGTTTTTAAAATTTATATAACATGAAATTATCTGTACTGTTAATTTCTAAATAAAATTTGATAAACACATACTCAAATAAGCGATTGCTGCTAAAAGATTCTTCTGTATATTTGTCAGTGAATTACAGTCAGTATATGTGGACAAAAAAATCAATTTCAAGCATTGATTAATATTTTTTCCCCTTTTATGTATTTGATTTTCGTGATAATCTAATAGTCTAATTGAATAATCTTCAGAATAATCTAATTATTCTGAAATTCTCCGCTATTTCGTAAATTTTCTAAATAGAGAATTAAATTTATCTATCTGAGAAAAGTGTCAAAATACACGATCAATGGTTGATTCTTGTATCTCATAATTTAACGTAACGGCATAACTTTTTATTGTCTTTAATTTCCGCGTTAGATACTTTTATTTATGAGAAACACGATTCCTGGTTCCTCTCATCCTGTTTCCTTGATTACATTTACATTTAATTCTGTTTACTGTTTACTTCTGTTACTTTTTGTCTTTATTGATGCAAATGCTTGAAGCACTTCCATATAATCTGTTCTCATCTTGTTGATACTATTTTCTTTTTGTTTTTTGCTGACTAGTAGACATTTTCGATGAATGAAAATAAGCAAATCATCTGTCCTACGTAATCCTTTTCGCAAATGCCACATTTTAGATAGTGAATTACATTAAAACTCTTGCATCCATATTTAATAGTGTTATCAGACGAGATGAGACTTTTGTCAAAGAGGGGGCCAGTTTTGCATCTAGAATTGTTTCTAGCATTGTTTAACTTTACAACCAAAAGAATTACTTTCATAAACATAGCTGAACTTATTAGAAGAAAATGGGATATCGGGGTCCCATGATATCGATCCAAGGTGTCCCCGGGAAGCAACCGAGAACCGAGCACTAGACTTCTCTGAAGCGAGTGAGTTCTTCTTGCCAGTCTCTAAAGATTCAAATAACTTAATTTCATAAAATAAGAAGGACCCGAAGGTAGAGAGTAAAACTGAAGGTACTGTGGGCTAAAGATCTGCATCATAAGCATTCAGTAACGAATATAAAAGAGACAAACTATAATAGAAAAACAATAAAATAAAATAACAATCATTAATATCAAATTCGAAAGGATATGGAAAACGAATTGAAAGTATAACCGAGTAGAAACAAAAATGCGAATAGTAACAGATGGAAAAATATATATAAATATATCACATACACAATGAATGCGCTAAAAGCAGCAATTCCAAAAGCGCTGTGTTAGGTAGAGTATAAATCGTAAAATGAAAGAGTATAAAACGTGAAGTGAAAATCGCAATAAAAGCACAATAACGTTTCTTCAGGGGATGAAGTTATTGTGAATTGCTAAATATAAAAAGTTTGATATTTTCTTGCAATCAGTTACGACGTGAGGCCTAAAATATTGATTTTCATTCCTAATGTCAAAACAAAAACAGAGAGAGGAGTTTTGAAGAATTAAAACCAAAAGTACGATGTCATATAACATTAGAGCGAAGTAAGAATAGATTTTACGCACTAGAGGGACGAATGTGGACGTGGCAGTGTTTCTTGAGGGCCAAGGTGCAGAAGGGCGTTGAAGGTTTGTAAACAGGGCATGGAGTTACAAGTTCCGCTCTTAACTTTGGCTATTGCCATGGGAGTGTAGTATGTTGGAACGATGAAGATAAAATAGAAAAGCGATAACTTTAGAAAACGTAGAGAAATAGTAAAAGAAATCAGTGCTTTTATTGCATCTTTCATTTGAAATTTTCTCTCTTTCATTTTACGGTTTATACTCTCTCTCTCTCTCCGTCCATCACTCCCTCTCTCTCTCTCTGTATATATATATATATATATATATATATATATATATATATATATATATATGATATTTTTCAATTTATTAAATTTTTGTCTTTGGTTTCTCTTTGTTTTGATATATATATATATATATATTTGTATACACCAAAATGTAACTTGTTAAAAATGAACATACAAAACAAAGTAAACATGACATATCAAAATGCAAATCAAAAACTATAACTTTATAATTAAACAAAATAAGCAAATCTAAAATAAAATCTAAAAAATTGAAAATACTATAGATACTAAGAGCAAAAGGTAAGTTTAAACATTTAGATGTTAACATGTAAATTAACTCTGTTGCTATCAAAACTATTGAAAGAGTTCAATGTCGTGAGTATATGGAGAACTCCAAGTATATGGAGTTTTCAACAATAAAATTAGTAGCTCTTCTTTGGAAGAGCATTAGCCAGGTTAAATCAATTTTGCTGTACAAATGTTCCGCATTTTTATGTTCGGGGACAAAAAAATACAAATTCTGAAAAAAATACTCCATTTGATAATTTTCCGCTGTCGATAAAAGCCAAAATTTTTTTTCTCGTGTTTGTTTCTTAGTTTTTGCTGAATGCCACAAAAATATGTCACGGATATGGCGATTGAAAATGTGATGAAGAATTTGGATGAAGAAAATTTTGATAATAATGATGCAGAGTGTTGAGAATTAGAAAAAGTATTTGGAAAGATAATACTATAAAAAAAAGACTCTTTTAAGAGCGAAAAGTTTTCAAAAGTAAAAAAGTTATTACATATTTAAAATAGACGTTTAAAAAAGTATTGACTGGAACAAATTTTTCATTTTTAAAACTTAAAAGAAACGAAACATAATAGAAAAACAATAAAATGAAATAACAAACTTTCATATCAAATTCGAAAAGATATGTAGAAACGAAATGAAAGTAAAGAATGAAGTAAAGATAAAAATGCGAATAGTAACAGATTGAAAAATATATATAAATATATCACATACGCAATGAATTCGCTAAAAGCTGCAATTTCAAAAGCGCTGTGGTAAATAGAGTATAAATCGTAAAATGAAAGAGTATAAATCGTAGAAAAAGAAACGGAATTAAAGTACAATAACGTTTCTCTAATGGATGAAGCTATTGTAAATTGCTAAAACATAAAACGTTTGACATTTTCTTGCAATCAGTGGCGCCGTAAGTACTGAAACACTGATTTTCATCCCTATTGTCAAACCAAAAACAGAGAGAGGAGTTTTGTGTAATTAAAACAAAAGCACGATGTGATATAACATTAGAGAAAAGTAAGGATATATACTTTACGTGCCAGAAGGCCGGAAGTTGACGTGACAGTGTTTGCGGCCGGTCAAGGTACAGACTGGCGTAGAAGGGGTGTGAAAAGCGCATCGAGTTACGAGTTTCCGGTGTAACTTTGGCTGTTGCCATGGAAATGTAGTATGTTGGGAACGATGAAGATTAAATGGAAAAGCGATAAAGATAGAAAGCGTAGAGAATTAGTGAGAATTCAGTAAAATATGAGAAACCGGTGAATGTTTAAAAGATGCGTTTTCGAGGTAAAATATCAGACATTATCGACTTGAGTGACTCTTCTGAGAAGGTTATGCTTCGCGTCGACATGTCTCTGATAAGCAATCCTTTACTTATATCTTAAATTCATTAATCAGGGGGACGTATCGTGAGGACGGAATTTTATTAATGCTGAGGTTATTTCTTAAGTGCATGATTTGCTTTTTGGTAGAATTTGTGTTATTGGAAATTTTGTTGATTCTTTTAAGTTGATTGATAATATATTTTTTCATCATCACTTTCTCAACTAAAAATAAATTCTGTAAACGATTCTTGAAAATATTCTGTATAACTACAAAGCATATAAACAAAATTTCCTACTTCGTATTAATGATTTATATAAAGCAAGAATTGCCAAATCACAGAACAAACATCCAGAAAAACAATATTTTACATGACTATCAACTTTAATAATTCAATTTACGATCAATTGAAATTCAGTGCAGTACTCGAAGAATTTACGGATCTTTTTCCAATCAAATATATAGAAGATAATATATGCTTTAAATATGATACAAATATCGGTAGAAGAATCTTCAACTACAATTTGTTTTCCAACGACGTTAAGAAAATTGAAATAACATTCAATGTCTTTGCAATAAAGAAGAATATAATAAATACATAGATCCCTTCCGTAAACACATTTTAACCGGTAACTTAGACATTATTCATAATAAAGAACTCAGGGAAATAATGATCAAAGATGCAAAATTAAAAGTCTTATTCTCAAGATCTCCATTAATAACATTTTCAGAAGTTTTCTTAATGATTTGGATAATTTTTGCCTAAAACTTGCCGCCAAATTCCATATACCAGTGCAATTTCGCCGAATGGAAATGGTCAACATACTTCAGCTTTACACAGTTCATGAAAAACAATTACAAAACTTTTTCTACCGAAATATCAAGGATAATATCAAAGATCTGCAAGAAAAATTCACGATAAACCCTATTGATAAAGCGGACGGGAACTTCGCAATTATCTGCAAAAAATTTTATCTCGAAATTTTAGACAAGGAATTAAAATCTTCAGAAACTTACAAATTCAATAAATAAAAAATTATCACTATTAAGAAAAAATTTCAGCTCTTAACAAAACAATTAAATGCCATAATACAAATAATAATCTACCATATATTGTTATAAGACCAAAATTTCATAAGCAGCCAAATAAATTCAGATATATCACCTACGGCACTAACACCTATTTGAACGAACCTGGAACCATTTCTTCAAAACATCTTAATATCATCCTAAATCATACTGAGAAAGAAAATTGACATGGATTATCAAAAACAATAGCAAAGTAATTGAATTCCTTAATAATAACAAAATTGATACAATAGAAACCAAAGACTTTCAAGATCTTTTCACAATTTTTCCCATAAATAAATTGCAAGAGGTATTAATGAACTATTTCTATGATCTTAAAAATCTTTTTAAAATCCCACGAACTTTCTGGGAAGGCCTCCTCAACTACTACATATTCAATAACTTTATCTTTAACGGAGAAAATATTTTCCAACAATTAAAAAGGCATTCCACAAGGAACAAATTTCCTTCCACTCTGTCTTCCGCTTTATTGATTGTACAATAATTTTTAATTTTCAAGACTTCAGCTCTATTTGCAATACCATCTATCCACTAGAACTCAAACTAGTTAAAACCAGCAACAATCAGTCTCCAGCGATTTTTCTTGATTTATCCTTAGACCACGAAAACGACTTAAATTTGACATTCACGAGAAGAGAAACGATTCAAATTTCAAAAAAACAAACTTATTTTTTGGAACTATAATAACTCATATAAAATCTACAAAAACACAATTATCAATCAACTTATAAGAATGAAAAATATTTGCAATAGCGCTACTTCTGCCTAAAAGCAAATCAGGCACTTAAGAAATAGCCTCAACATTAATAAAATTCCCCCTTCACTTTACGAGCCTCTGATTAATGGATTTAAGATGTAAGCAAAGGATTGCTTATCAGAGATATCGACGTGAAGTAAAATCTTTCCAGCAGGGGCACTCATTTCGATAATGTCTGATATTTTTCCTCGAAAACGCATCTTTTAAACATTTTCCACTGATTTCTTATATTTTACTGATTTCTTTCACTACTTCTCTACGCTTTCTATCGTTATCGCTTTTCCATTTTATCTTCACCGTTCTCAACATACTACACTTCCCAGGCAACAGCCGAACTTACGCGCGAAACTCGTTACCCCGTTCACACTTCTTCAATGCCAATCTGTACCGTGACCCTCCGCAAACACTCCCACGTCATCATCCGTCCTTCTGGGACGTAAAATATTTATTCTTACTTTTCTCTAATCTTATACCCCAGCTAAAAAAATCAGCAGAAAAAATTTGCAGAAAATCTGAAGGTATTTGGAACATGTTTTCTTCGGATTTCCTGCAGAAAAAAGTGCGCAATATCTGAAGAAAACTGTATTCCAAATACCTGCAGATTTTGTGCAGAAAAAATGTTGAATATATGAGAAAAATATGTTCCAAATACCTTCAGATTTTTCTACAGTCAAAGTTTAATTATTAATTTCATTTTATCAATTAAGTTAATAATTAATTTAATTAATCTAATTTGTGATTAAACTTACTTGTACGATGTCGATTCAGATTGTGACAAACTTATCCTGTCAGGAATTCGAACCCGCGATCCTATAGTTGGCAGGCAGGAAAAATAACCACAATGCCGCACCGCAATGCACGAGATGGGGATAAATTAATCTATTTGAGTTTTAGCATCACCATAGCTCACGTGGGTCCATCTAGAGGTGTAAAAATCAACCAAGGTCAGAATACGTGTTTCAAAGTCGTAGAGATGAGTAACAGATGAGATTAGTAATATTTTTGTTTAATAATTTAGATTCTCTGTTTCAATAAATTCATTTTCACATTCTATCTTTCTGGTAAGCCTTCTCTCCATCCAAAGGGCGCAAGCTCCACTTTTCCCTTCTTATAGGAGGAAAATAGCTAGCCAGAAAGGCAGTTGGAAAACTAATTGTAAATTAATTAAATTATGAGGGACAAGTTTAAAATGGCAAAACCCCAAATATTTATTTTAAAGATTAATTTAGCATTCATTTTTTCAGTGGCATATTTTAAAAATTTAGAGCCTAAGACAGTTTTCGATTGGGAAATATTTTAAAGCTCCTGTCTGCTGTAGAATTAAATAAAAATGATAATTACATTCTAATTTTGATTTATATCCTTTGGAAAATAAAGCTGCAATATTAGAGAATATGGTGCAAAATATGTATTTAGAGAAATGCAGATATTATGAAATTGCAGTTAAATCTTCAAAAAATCAAAAGATATTGGTAAAGTTTAATTATTTTGTGTAAATCTGCTAAATAACTGCAAATTGAATTGGAGACAAAATGCAAAGTCTCAAAAAATCCACAGGCTATTTAAAGAAAAAAATAAAAATATTTTTTTTGCAGATTTTATGCAGATTAAATTGAAAAAAAAATCAGATTTTTTGCTGTCTTACAAAATCTGCAGAATATTTAGAGAAAAATATTTTAAGACATTTTTTGCAGATTTTATGCAGATTAAATTGTAGAAAAAATGCAGATTTTTTGCTGCCTTACAAAAATCTGCTGAATATTTAGAGAAAAATATAATAAGAAAATTTTATGCAGATTAAATTGAAGAAAATATGCAGATTTTTTTTGTCTTCAAAAAATCTGCAGATTGTTTAGAGAAAAGAATTATAAAAAATTATTTTGCAGATTTTCTGCAGAATAAATTGAAGGAAAAAAATGCAGATTTTTTTTGTCTTCAAAATATATGCAGAATATTTAGAGATAAATATAATAAGAAAATTTTTTGCAGATTTTCTGCATATTAGATTAAAGAAAAATGCAGATTTTTCTGTCTTCAAAAAATCTGCAGAAATATTTAAGAAAATTTCAAAAAAAATTTCTGCAAATTTTTTTTAGCTAAGACCACATCATGATTTTGTTTTAATTATTCAGAACTCCTCTCTCTGTTTTTGGTTTGACATTAGGAAAATCAGTGTTTTAGGACTTACGGCATAACTGATTGCAAGAAAATGTCAAACCTTTTATGTTTTAACAATTCACAATAACCTCATCCCCTGAAGAAACGTTATTTTGCTTTAATTGACGTTTACATTTTACGATTTACACTCTCCCTCTCTCTCTCTCTCTGTATATATATATATATATATATATATATAAGAAACAATCACAACTGAATTGTAAAAGCAACATAAACATTCATAATTCAAAAAATGTCATGAAAAAAATCTGCGGAGAGAAAATGCCGATTGTTCTTATAGGGAGAAAATAAACAAAATGGGAAGATAATTTAAAATAATATATAACACAAACGCCACAAATGTGCAATAATGCTGCAATTCATGATGATTTGTGGAAAATATCAATGTCATGAAAATTAATCAATTTTGAAATGAAATGGAAAGACTGTAGTTTATCGGTAGAAGCATTTAGATGATCACTAGGGATAAATAAGTGAAATCTAAACGAACCGCTAAAAAATTAGAGAAATCATAATGTTTCCTGCGAACAGTGATAGCATAAAACACTGTCATTCCTCCAGACCATTATGATAGACCAAGAATTCGAATGAAATACCAAATATTAGAAATAATTTTACGATCCTAAGACTGAGGGATGCAGCCAACGGAAGATATGACAAAGAAATGAACTGAACGTGTCAAGTAGGGTCCGGATGTCCGAAATATAAAGTTATTTCCTTTTGCGCCAAACTTCTAAGTTTGGTGGAAGTCTCGATTAAGATTAAGATACCGATGGAAACAAAGATGAAAGCGATCTACATTGAGAAAACGATGAAGATTAGAGATATGATGATAAAAAAAGGGAAAATGATATCAAAAGAGTGTATTTAAAAATTAAGGATTAAGGAGAAAACGGTAATGAAAAAAAGGGAATATAATAACAAAAGAGTGTATTTAAAAAATAAGGTGGAAACGGTAAGTGTTAAATAATATTGAACTTGAATTCCATTAATAAACGACTGAAAGATGCGTTTTCGAGGTAATCACATTAGACCTGTCTGGCTTGAGAGACCCTACCACAGTATTAGAACTGCACGAGCTTAGCTCTAATATGCAATCCTTTACTTACATCTTAAAGCCATTAATTAAAGGTTCGTAGAAGGGGTAGGAATTTTATTACTAGTAAGGTTATTTATCAGGTGCTGAATTTGTTTCTTGATTGAATTTTTATCCCTACATGTTTTGTTAATTTTTATGAGTTGATTAATGATAGTGTTTTTGTAAATTTTAGAAGATATATTAGAGTACCAAAAAATATATCTATTGACATAGAATTTAAAATCGTTTCTTTTGTCATAAATATCTATTTTTAAAGTATTTTGACAATCAATAATTAAGTCCAGAAAAATAACTGGTTCTTGATAGCTGTTGGTTTGGATTAATTTAAGTTCATTTAGATACAGATCATTATTAGTTGTATTGAAATCTTTATGGTTAAAAATAATGACGTCATCAATGAATCTAAAGACTGAATTCGAATTAATAGCGATATTCCGTTCCAAAAAGTGTAGAAATAAATTGGCAAGTAGAGATGAATAACCGGTCCCTTGTGGGATGCCTTTAATTTGCTGAAAGATAATTTCCCCGTTGAAAATAAAGTTATTGTAAATACAGTAATTTGTAAGATCTTTCCAGAATGTTATTGGGATGTTAAATAAGTCATTTAGGTCGTAGAAATAATTCATTAAGACTTCTTGTAATTTATCTAATGGGATGCTTGTGAAGAGGTCTTGAAAATCATAGGTTTCTATTGTATCTACTTTATTATTTTTAAGGAATTCGATAACTTTATTATTGTTTTTAATTATCCAGATAAAATTTTCGTCTTCAATAAACTTGAGGATTATGTTGAGATATTTCGAGAAGTTTATTCATATAGGTGTTCGTACCGTAAGTAATGCATCTAAATTTAATAGGCTGTTTATGGCACTTGGGATAGATGACAATATACGGAAGGTTGTTATTTACATTGTGGCATGCATTTTTTTTTTGTTTAAGGCTGAGATTTCTTTCTTATTAGTGATGATATTAGATTTACTCTGTTTATAGGTTTCTGAAGATTTTAGTTCAGTATCTAATAGTTCAAGATAAAATTTCTTGCAGATTATTGCGTAGTTGCCGGCTGCTTTGTCAATAGGGGTTATAACGAAATGTTGTTGTAGAGCTTCGATGCTTTCCTTTATACTTCGGAATTCGTAGGTTTCATTTCTTGAATTGATTTGGCTGTAATTGCTTTTTATGAAGTGAATTTTTTTATATTTTTCTTTGTTGCAATGTTACATGAAACATTGATTCTATTCGTTTCTTTATTTTTACAGAAAGAATTATAATTAAATACCCTTCTTCCAAATGTTTTGTCATATTTCAGGCATTTGTTTATTTCTATATTTTTTATTGGGAGTAAGTTAGAATTTTTTTTAGGTGCAGAGTTTAATTTAAATTTATCGAATATTGGATTTTTGAAGTTAATTGTCATATATATAATGGTTTTATCTGACTTTTTCTTATGTAACTTCGCTATCCTTGCTTTAAATAGATCATTCAGGAGAAAAATAAAGTGTTTATTATCAGTTTTGTAAGTACGTAGAATATTTTCAAAAATTTTGCATAGTTTATTTTTAATAGAGAAGATTAATTTTTTTACGGATTTGTAGTTAAAAGTTTTATTGAAATCGTTTTTAATTGTTTTTAGTTCTTGATAGAGCGAATAATTCAGTTCTTCTTTTGATAATCTATTATAATTTTTCGTATTTTTACCGCTACCTCTGCAACCTCTTTTGTTTATGGCTAATACCGAAAAGTTGTGATGCATAACAGTTGTTAAGATTGATCATTTTATTTTCAAATAAGTCATTAAGTTCAAATGGGGCAATTGTTTTCAGTTTTAGCATGTAGAAGTTTTCCATTTCTAAACTTGATTTTTTATTTGGTATAATATCTAGATAGGCAGACTTTGCTGAAATCGTGCTTCTGGAAGTGGTTGAATTCTGTGTTGAATTTTTCTTTGTTATTATATTGTTTAATATCGGAACGATGTGAATTAATCCAACTGTTAAGTGTATTGCTGGTTTGTCCTGCATATCCCATATCACATAAACCACATTTTACGGAATATATCGCAATTAACATTTTATATCCAAAATTAGTTGAAATGTCTGAGGAAACAAGATTTGGGTCGAATAGGGGACATGTTTTACATCTCCCTCAGTATTAGGCATCCCTCAGTATTAGGTTCGTAAAAGTATTTATAATATTTGGTATTTCATCGAATTTTTGATCTATCATAATGTTCGGGATAAAGGACAGTGTTTTCAGCTTTATGCTAGCAGTGTTCGCAGTAAACATTATGATTTCTCTAATTTTTTAGCGGTTCGTATATATTTCACTTATTTACCCCTGATGAGCATCTAAATGCTTTTACCGATAAACTACAGTCCTACCATTTAATTTCAATATTGAATGATTTTCATGACATTTATATATATATATATATATATATATATATTAACGAAAGAAAACACAATCATGTCAAAAATGAAAACAAAAACAACAGAAAAGGGAACAGATCGCCAACGTCCGGGACGCGTCATCAGCGAGGGAAATCCCAAACGGGCGTATATATCAATGAATTCTGTGTTTTCTAATCACAAACTCTAGCAATAATGCTATAAAGAGAGTTTGTTTCCTCGGAACACCAAACCAAACCATAATTTGAAATAAGGAAACAAAGCTGAGAGATAAGAGTCCAATTGAAAAAGTAGATATAGAAATAATAAAAATAAAAATAATAAAAATAATGATAAGGTCAGGCCCATTTGAAATAAAACATATGAAACCCATCCTCATAATCAACAAAGCAAAACAAGAATGAAGAAAAAAGTGTCAAAACTCACCCAGTAGTCCACTAGAGAAAGGACAAATTAAACAGACGCAAAAGCACACGGCACAAACCATCGTTTCAAAAGTGCTGACGTGAACAAGCTGAGGTGGTTGACAGTTAACGGTATGAGTGGAGGAAATAATTTAATAGGAGTGGGAAGTGAAGAGTCTTAGAAGCCTCTACTGTCCGTGAAGTCCCAGGCACATTTTACGAGTATCAGAAAGTAAACAATAGACAATTAGCCAAAATGAGATCGACTGTGAGAAACAAAAGATCAGAGGCAAATAAAATAGAATAAAGGCAAAAATAGCAAAGAGATTTTTTTACAGACCGCTGTGGAATAAGGGTAAATAAAGAGAATCGGGAATTTCATTGGAGTTCAGATTGTTTTTGAAAAGTTCTATTTGTTTTTTCTTTGATTCTGAATTGTTACAAATATTTTTAATACTTAGGAATTGATGTAATATTGTGTTTTTATAGATCTTATAAGAGATATTAGAATTCCAAAAATTAAACCTATTAACATTGAATTTAAATTCATTTCTTTTGTAGTAAATGCTTAATTTTAATTCGTTATGACTGTCAATATCAAGATCAAGAAAAATAGCTTTAATATAGTTATCGTTAGTTTTTGTTAATTTTAGTTCCTCAGGATAAATATCCCTACCAACTGAAAAGAAATCTTCAAAATTAAAAACCAGGATGTCATCTATATATCTAAAAGCTGAATTTAGACTTAAAACGGTATCTTTCTCTTAAAATTGAAGAGATAGATTTGCAATTAAAGAAGAAAAACAAGACCCCTGTGAAATTCCTTTAATCTGTAAGAAAATATTTTCGCCATTCGAGATGAAATTATTGAAGACGCATAAATTAATTATGTCTAGCCAATACGCTTCTGTGCATTCTAACAAGTTTTTTAAGTCATAATAATAATGCATTAAAACCTCTTTTAATTTATTAAGTGGGATGCTAGTGAACAAGTCCTGAAATTCATATGTCTCGATTTGAGTAATTTCATTGTTCTTTGTAAAGTCAATCAGTTTAGTATTACTTTTAATAATCCAAGTAAAATTTTCTTTTTCTATAAAACTTAGAATAATATTTAAGTATTTAGAGAATGATTCTCCGTCTATTTTTCCGGACGTTGGCGATCTGTTCCCTTTTCTGTTATTTGGTTTTCATTTTTGGCATGGTTGTGTTTTCTTTTGTTAATATTTCTAACTTTTCGGTTATACTGCAGCTTAGCGCATTCATCGCATTAGTGAAGGTTTTTTCTCATATTTAAATCTTTTTTAGAATTTTTGTTAATCGTGTTGTGTCCTTTTCCTAAGTTTACTTCATCTGAAATATTACTTCTTTAAGTTAAGTATTTATTTTGATTAAAAAAATTAATTTCTTAATTAGTTTTCGCATTTGTTTCTGTTTTTGCTTGTATGTATATATATATATATATTCTGTATTGTAATAAAGTGTTATCCATCAAAAATTTTGATTTTTGATGATGGGCATACCTGACAAATCTTTGGAGTTTGATAGTGGATTTGATATTGAACTCTTGAGCAAAATCTTTTATCTCTCCAACTTTTCATTTTTCTCTCAGAAAAAGAAACCTAATTAACGAACAGTTGAAATGACAGTCCAAACCGTGGGATTTAATGTGAACAAATGGATTTGTTTTGAAAATAATTCAAACTTTCAATAGAAACAGTAAGTGAAAATAATCTGTCACTATTGTATGAGTGCTTATTTATAATTTTCATAAACTAAAAAGAAAGTTTTATATGCTTACTAGATAAACTATAAAGCACTTTGTCTAAAATAACTCAGTCTCAAACATTTTCTAGTTTATTACAAGTATGTGATTCATGTTCCATGCTTTTATGGGTAAAGGCAGGGACATTTCAATAGAATGTAGAAAAAAATTACTTTAAATTTTAAGGGTTTTGAACTTAATATAAAGGGATAGGATTTTGAATTTTGTGTGTTTTTATTTTTAATTTTCATATTTGGTTCGATGATTCCTTTTGGAACCTCCTGGGAAGGAAAAGCTAATCCCCCCCCCCTCCTCCTCTGAAGAAACCTATGAAGCCAGAGACCAGATCTCCACATTCCAGAATAATTTGGTTAATTATCTTTTGAGTGTTTCATTGGTTCCAAAGAACTTTCATTCAGAAACTTGCCTCGAATTTATAAATTTATTGAGCGATTTATCTCTTCAAATCAATGTATGATTTATATATAATTGTTGTAAATTAATAATGGTACATTGATTTCTTTCTTCATTACGTGCCGTGAGAAACAATCTTTTCGGCAGCAACAGAAGTGGAAGTCCAAGAAGTTACTGAAAAAACATAAATAAAAGTGTGAAAGGATCATATGTAAATGTGTAAAATAAAACTAAAGTTTGCTTTTTGTTTGCGTTTACTTTACTGAAAATTAACATTTTTTACTATCAAAAAAGATTTATTAGCAATTGTGTCAACCATAATATTATAGATAATTTACAATTTTTATCGTGAGTTAAAAAAGCTTATGAAATTTTAAAATTTATTGTTCATGGAGCTTCGCAGCTTATAACTGTAACGCGTTAAACCAATATATATATATATATATATATATGCCCAATACTCCATCTAAGTGAAAGAAAAAGAAAATTTGGACAATTTTGATTGAAGAGTCATTAAAAATTGTCTGCATCACAGAAACTTTATTTTAATAATTTTATGAACTATAACAAAAAGGTTTTTTCCGAAAATGTAACGAACAATCAACTTTTAATTATATTTTGTGAATCATCAACGGAGAGTTCATAATAAACATGTCAAATAAATCAGCTTTATAATTTTGGAAAGTTTTGTCACACTAACTTTGAATTTAAAGTAACACAACTTCCCTAATATAATTATAATTTGTCAAATAGCTGGAAAAGTGAACTATGCAAAAGCGTAGTGCATTATTTTTTAAGGAGGGCCCCTCTAAACATTTTGCGGGAGGGCCCCAAATTGTTAACACCGCCACTCGTTCTCTGGCATCTCATAAAATAATAATAATTGGGTATTTTTTGATATCCATGTGCTTATTGCCAAAATCTTTCCAACCTAAAATCCATTAACCATCTTTTTTATTAAAAAAAACATCCAACCATTTATTTGAACAACCAATTTTTCATCGTGCACACATCCAAATCTGTTTGTATATTCATCTGAAAGTTATCGGAAATTCATCGCCATGAAACCGCACTGCTCGGTTTTCTATCGTATCGGCTAGCAAAACTCATCCGATATCGATGATCGGCTGATCTATGGCCGATGAGACAATTCGGGGCAATTCCCGATGAGAATTCATCCCTATCCCATAAGAATCCCTTCATCGGCCGATCATTGTGTGATCGGGTTTCGATGAAAGGCCTTTCAATGGCCGATGACATTTTGTTACTAGGGAGGTATCTTACTAATTCTTGATATCAAAAATTCATTATATTATTTGGTCAATTTTGTTGTTTCATGGTAAGAATTTTGGTTGTGGCAACATGTGATGTCAATATGATGGCGGGTTATATTGAAAGAGATGAATTCTGGTAAGTATAAGAGGAGACATGATTAGTTAATGTTTATTGAAAAGTATGGGTATTTTATTGAATTATATATATACTGTCTTTAGTGCAATATCATGGTGCAATATAATGTTATAATACATATTTTTATCCTGAACTATAGTCGTTTCTATACAGTTCTGTTTTATTGTTAGGGTTAGTATAAGACTTTTCTTTCTAAATTCTTTCATTTTAGGGTAAATTACCCTGTTTGTTTTTTCAACAACATTAGTAACAAGGATGGTTTGTACAACAAAATTCATTTAACCTGGCTAAAGCTTGTCCACAGCCAAGCTGCTATTTTAATTGTTGAAAACTCCATTTACTTGGCTTGCCCATTTCAATACTTTTAATAACAACAGAGTTTTTTTACTTGTTGACATATAATTGCTTAAACTTGATTTTTTGTTCATGGTATCTTTAGTATATTCAAATTTTTTTTAATATTTTATTTCAAATTGATGTATTGTTCAAATAATGACTTTTTAGTATCGGATTTGATTCTTGATATGTTTTGTTTACTTTATTTCTGTATGTTTATAAACAAGTTTATTTGGATTTATATATATATATATATTGGGTTTTGGATTGAATGATCTCCTGATATGATTTTGTTGTTGAGGAGTAGGAGAATTGCTAAGCCGTCTACACAGGAAGAGCTGACGGATGAAATATTCTGGTTTTTCTGTGTCGACATTGAGTTAAAATGTGACCTCAGCCATTTTTGAAAGAGGTTTTTCTAAGACTTTCTCATGTGCCAGGATGCAATGCGTGTTGTGACTACGCATAGAATCGCATGTATCTCTCTGAGATAAGACAAGGTGCTATTTTTAGTAGATAATTCAGACATTTGGTTTTAAAATAGTGAGCAAAAATTAGTTGAAAATCAAAACAATCGAAAATCAATCACTTTTAACTTCTATATGTTAAACATCAAACATTTAAACAAAAATGTTTTTTTTATAAATTTCAATATTTCGTAACATGAATGTAAGTAAAATTTATTAATATCAATGGAATTTCACTTTTTAGACTGAAATGTGTAAGTAAAAAAATACAGAAACTTAAAAGGTGAATGCAAGAAAAGTCAGAAAAATGGTACCGAAGAAACAGAAAAATAAATACTTACCCTAAATATGAACTAGGCTGTAACGTAGAGGAACAAGAATGAAAATCAATATAAATAAGAATGCACATTTAAAAGAGAGAAAAACTTTTCACTTCATGAGTAACTGAGCTCAACTAGAGAAATATTGATTAATCCGCTTTATGTAACAGAAAGCGAAGAGATATTTAAAATAGCTGGTATGATCGCCTAGAATCAGGCAGGGAATATTAGTAGCACATATTATATTTAGGAACTTCAGAGCGAAATGTTGTACATACTCATAATAAATCGAGTCTGTAGTGAGGTGGATTGATAAAGGAAGAGTTTTGATGCTGCAGTCATAGATTTTCCAGTAAGAGGAATTGGTAACGAATGTGCAGCTTTTGCAGCTGCTAAACTGTTCTTGAAGCTATCGCACGTCGCCTTACTGGAGACCATAATTTCGAGTTTAGTGTTTGTTTTTATTCAATGCGTTTTTCCTTTAATCGAATCTTGATAACTTTGTCAATTATTTATCTGCCAATTGAATACCTCGATACAGATATTATTGATGCAGACAAATTGATAATTATTGGCGTCATTCTGAAATGTAGTGAACAATGTCAACTTAAGAACGGCATATTAGATTTATTTAGTTGTGAGCATTCGAAGATCCCTGACTTGACGACGGTGTCAAAAGTGAAAAAAATCTGAAATTTAAGTTGTTCTTTCTCTCTCTCTCTAATTAGAATTTAATTGCTAGTAAAAAATACGGAAATGTATTTTGAATCTCTTTCCTTTGACGGATTTATATCAAAATGAAAAAAAAAACACTTATTGTCAATTTTGTGACAAAATTTTATTTCAAATTTCATGTATTTAGATTCTTTGCATTTTTGATTTATCGCCTTCAAATACCCACGAATAGAAAGATTGAGAGACACTCAACCTGTTGCCGGATTTGGTTTGATATGAGGGCACCTCAAAATGTAAGAGCAGTTGAGTGAAATACTTTTATAGATGCGTTCACAGGCGCCAGCCATTCTAATCTTCTTATTCGCAGAATTAAGAAATCTCGAGAATGTTTAAAATTTCGTTCATCTTATTTAGTTTTATGTTGTTTATTTCTATTTTTGAAGCAAAATTATCTACGTTTAAAACATTTTTTGATTTCGTTTAAGGTATTTTCTCATAATTATATTTTTCCCTCTGTCTTACACGTTTCCTCATCTAACAGTGTTGGATAAAGAGAGCAAAGAAATATGCGTTTTAAGCGTTCTCTTTTCCACATAAATATCCACAAATTATTTTTGAACAAATTCGATGATACTTTATAGTTTCTTAATAGACATTTTTTTGTTATGACATGCTCATTTCGAGATAGGAACGCTATTTCCATAGTTTGCAGCCAGGTGGCGTGGCAATCGGTACCATTGCGTAGTGCACAGCCACTATAGCAGTGCTATTCCTAGACACCCACTATTGCGACAGTACCTTAAGTCATTCTGAAGTTAAGAAGGGAGTAAAGGACTTTATATTTCATATGCACTAATATGTTGATAAAATTTGTTTAACAGTTCCAACGATCAAATGCATGATAAAAATGTATCATTCCAAGTGATTTTTCTTACCTCATAATCTTCCGTCTCCTTTATTCTGTACTTATATTGAAGCTTCCTGAAAAGAGAAATCAAAGTCTTAAAGCATTAAATTATTAGAAACGAAAATGCTTATAATTAAAAGAAAGTTTTTCTAATATTATATATTTATTGCAATCAGAATTGATGTCAACAGTTATTCATAAATGAACTAATTCATAAATGAAATGAGGATTTACAGAATAGGCGATGCTGAAAAATATTGCAAAATCGTTTAACTGCGATCAGAAATCGTTTTCTGAAATCGACCTTAAAATTCATACATCTAATTAAGATTATAGGTTATTCTATGATGGTGAGATAAGTAATTAGGAATTGCTTATTTTTGAGGACGAAATTTAACGGGACTGAAAAAAATATTAAATGTCATTCCTTCTGCAGTTCACGCACTTAGAAAACAGTTGCAAACCACAGTTACGGCATAATTTTTTCAGTTACGGGTAACAAGGACTAGAATCTGTCGAAGGCAGAATATATAAAAAAAATCATGAACACTTGCGCCTTTTA